>JADRCD010194327.1:0-18727 GCA_019843815.1 Montemys delectorum | reverse complement strand
TCTCTCTCTCTCTCTCTCTCTCTCTCTCTCTCTCTCTCTCTCTCTCTCTCTCTCTCTCTTTCTCTGCAAGGGAAGACTAGATTTGGATCTGAAAACTAACATGTTTGGGATTAAATGTGTTGGTCTATAGCTTGGCACTAATTTTACTTGTCTAATTTTTTTTTTTGGAAAATGCCTCATCACTAAAACCTACCACAACCAAATATCTTGCTGGTTATTACAGTAAGAAACAAATGTGCATTCACAGGAGACTGCAAATTCAGCCTACACCTGCCCAGGGAGCTGTTGCCACAGACACTGCATCTCACTCAAAGGGCCGATTCCGTGAGGTGCCCTGAGTACGAGGGCTGTGGAGTACATGGTTCCCCAGGCCATCCTCAGGAGGCAGTGGTTCTTACCTTGAGGGACAGCACTGTGCTGGCCAGGTTGGTTCTCTGGATTTCCGGCACATTGGTGGTCAGCATTTCATCTCGGTAGGCACGCTCTGTGTATAGCCTGTAACACTTCCCTGGGCCGGTCCTCCCAGCCCTGCCAGCTCTCTGCTTTGCTTGAGCCTAGAGGGTGAGCATATAAAGTACCAGCTATAAAGCATCACTCGGCAGCTCTCTCCAGGAAATCTGCTGGGGAGGGGACTTGCAAATGTTTTCTGTTTGCTTTTTATGAGGCAGAGTTAGGGTTTAACAAAGATATTTTAATCTAGACTTTAAGCATGAGGGCTAGGGAAAGAGAGAGGCTCAGAAAGAAAGCCCCACCAGAGCTCAGGGCAAGCCTCTCAGAGCCAGCCCTTCCTTTAGGCCCATTTCCAACACTAGAGAGACTCACCAACTCTCAGTACACAATAGACAGCATAGACAAAACCCCCAGCCCCACGGTTATGACTAAAACTACACATAAACTAAGTAAATTAGGTACACCACACCAGTAACTTTGCAGCCACTTTAAAAGCAGGTTTGCAGTGTTCAATGGCAACAGTGACAGCTTTTCGGGTGAAAAGTACAAGTTACAGCCAGGCAATGGCAGCACACAGCTTTAGTTCCAGCACTCAGGAGGCAGAGGCTGGTAGATCTGAGTTCAAGGCCAGCCTGGTCTACAGAGAAAATTCCAGAACAGCCAAGGCTATACAAAGAAACCCTCACTTGAAAAATAGCAACAAAAGGGGCTGGCAAGATGGCTCAGCGGTTAAGAACACTGACTGCTCTTCCAAAGGTCATGAGTTCAAATCCCAGCAACCACATGGTGGCTCACAACCATCTGTAATGAGATCTGATGCCCTCTTCTGGGATGTCTGAAGATAGCTACAGTGTACTTAGATACAATAATAAATAAATCTTTTTTTTAAAAAAAAAAAAAGAAAAATAGCAACAAAAACTGAAGCATGATGGACAATGAGCCACACCAACCCAGGTAGTATTCACACTGTTGGGACCGCACTGTACCCACAGACACCTCTCCAAGTCAGCAGAGGCACAAGCAGCCAATTATCTGGTAATCACAAAAGAAGCACACTGTCCTATCCTAAGAAGCTATACAGAGCACATGTGCTGTACCCAAGTTTTCTAGACCCAAATCCTAACTCTGCCAACTGTGCGAATAACAGGCAAGTCCTTTATTCCCTGTGCCTAACCTGGCTGGGAAATAAGGGATGGTGTGAGACTGTCCCAAGGCAGTGCATGTGAAATACCCAGGACAGTGCTGGTATTTGGTAAGCACCTTGTGAACGTTAGTCATTATTATTAAAGTATCAGAATGGAGAAAGCTTTGTGGGTTTTGCAAACTATAAAAGTCAAGCGTGCCTGCTATAAAATTAAAAGATGAACACAATACTTAAAGATGTCTAAGGCAAAGGTAAAAAAAAAAGCCCATCATGTACCAACACAGTAATCAGTACAGCACCACTCATAAAAAGCCCTAGCTAACATCCTGCCTACAGGCTTCCAGTGTGGGCCACAGCCATATGCTCAGCCCAGAAATGCAGATCATGTATTTTTTAAACAAAAATTGGCTTGTTTTATTTATCATATTTTGTAGCTCACTTCCTTCAATATACCAGTTTCACGTTTACAACATTAAATATAAATAAACACTAGCAGTTAATGCCACACAATACTCTGTGGTATGCTTATACTATACTGGATTAAACTGCTTCCCCTTCTGGCTGATCCAGGACCCATCCTTCTGTGAACAGCTATTTTTGCTCCTTCAGCACATACTCAATCATATCTAACTCTCTGAGATAGTCATGGAAACAGAAGAGTTAGATTAATGAGATGAGCATTAAAGTTATATATATATATATATATATATATATATATACAGAATATTGTACTATGTATGTTTATGTTCATGTTCCTGGGAGCTACAGAGAGCTCTGTGGTTAAAAGCACATACTGCTTTCGCAGAGAGCAGAGTTCTCACATTAGGCAGCTCATGACCTTCTGTAACTCCAGCTCTAGAGGATCTGAAGCATTCTTCTGACACCACAGTGCATGCACATACATAAATGATAAAATACTCAACATGGGGTGGGGGTGGTGCACGCCTTTAATCCCAGGACTTGGGAGGCAGAGGCAGGCGGATTTCTGAGTTCGAGGCCAGCCTGGTCTACACAGAGAAACTCTGTCTCAGGGGAAAAAAATAAAATAAAAACCAAGCAACCAAAACAAAAAAACAAAACAAAAAAATCAAAATATTCAACATGTGTAAGGCAACCTTTAAAAAAAAAAAAAACTTTGGGTTTATGGGGCAATTTTATTTTGAAATCCCACCCTAGAGATTACAAATACAGGGGCTGGAGAGATGGCTCAGCAGTTAAGAGCACTTATTGCTCTTCCACAGGTCCTGAGTTCAATTCCCAGGAACCACATGGTGGCTCATAACCATCAGTAATGGGATCTGGTGCCCTCTTCTAGTATGTCTGAACAGAGTGACAGTGTACTCAAATACATAAAATAAATCAATAAATCTTTTTCCTCTACCCCCCAATAAATCTTTTTTTAAAAAAAAGGATTATAAATATATAGCTAAATGATAGAGTGTTTGCCTAACATACATAGGGCCTAAATTTAATCCTGAGAAACACCCACACAGAGTGGCTAGCATACATTATATGAAGCCTCTCCTCATGCCACTAACTTTACTTTTGAGGGCAAAAGATTAAAAATATAGAACCAAGTTAAGGGTGGTGCCATATGCCTATAATCCCATAATGAGACAGAGACAAGAGGATTCCACATTTAAAGCCAGCTTAAGCTACACAGCATGACATGCCTTTTTTTAACCCCCAACAGGGTCTTTCTGCGAAGCCCTAGCAATCTTAAAGTAGACCAAGCTAGTCTAGAACTTTCCTGGAAAGGTCCCATCTTAAAACAAACAGGAAAGGAAGAAAAGGAGGGAATAAAGGGGGTGGGGGACCATAACGAATCCCAGAAAGACCTTCACCAGAATCTTGAGAAAAGCTTATGATAGACACAGCCATACCTGAGAAATAGGTGTTACCACAAGCTGGTCTATCCCTGTTTTAGAATTGTAAACTTTCTGTTTCACAAATCCAGGGTCAACCACATAGTAGATGCCATCGATGGTCAGAGATGTTTCTGCAATGTTGGTAGCAATCACCACCTACAGATGAGAAAAACAGAGGCAGAGTGAGCTAAGTTTGGAATAGATCTAACTCTTTCCCAAGGAATCTGCTATCTTCCTCTAGACACTTGACATTTAACCCCAGGCCAGGACCCCAGTGGTCAGAAGGGAAGGTGCCTGCATCTGAAGGGTTCCTTTGGAAGTGGGTGGTGCCTCAGAGCTGTAAGGCAGAAAAGAGCCATCACTTCTCAGAGCAATCTCACTTGGTATAAATAGCTGTGTACCTCATTGTCTAGAGCATGATTACTATAATTTTAATTTTCTAGCTCCCAGGGAAAGCACAGATTTCCTGGCATCACATGTAGCACTGCAAAATGAGATTTTTCTTCCTCCCACAGAGACATCTGGACTACGAAATGGGCTGTTCATATATGTGGAACAAGAGGAGGATTAGATCTTTTCTCCTCATCATAAAACGAACCACGAGGGACAGAAATTTCACGGTTTGTGTGTGTGCAGCACTATATGTGATCTAGAAGATTATTACTCTCAGCTTGGCTCTGCCACTGGTTTTCATTCAGAGGTTCAGCTCATAAAACACAACTGCTTAGAAAAATCATTGCTAGGAGGCACCAAAATGCCTCACATCATACCAGACTCTTACTGGCCCTGAAAGGCATTTACCTGCCTCATAGCCACAAAGGCCCTGCTTAGAAACAAGTCTAACTAACAGACACAGAACAGAGGAAGAATGCCCTAGTGCTCCCCCCCCAAACCTGCTCCTTCTCCCATGTTTAACTCTTAGAACCATGTGCCACCCAGCTATGCAAATTAGAAGCCTGAGAGTTATGCCTGATTTTCCCTTCCCTTCACTCCTCTACCTCCTGACACCCACTGAGTATTTTCCCATCTATTTCCACTGCCAAAATATATTCAGAGAAACACACCTCTGAGAAAACTGGTAAACAAATGTTCATAGCAGAAGTTCTCTGGTATGTCCCAAAGTGGAAATAATCTGTCTATCAAGTAATGAACCATATACAAAATATAATACATCCAGAGTCTAGTAGGATGGCTCAGTGGGTAAACATAAGCCACCAAGCCTGATGACCTCAATGATGGTGGAAGGAAAGAATTGACTCCTGCAAGTGTCCTCTGACCCATACACATGCACCATGATGTATTCATGTCACCATGTAAACTAAAATTTTTTAGTTTAAAAATGATAAATTAAGGAAGGGGGAAGTACTTGTCTCAAAAGTCTGAAGCCCTGAGTTTAATACCCAGAACCTACATAAAAATGCTAGGCACGGTGGCATGTGCATATAAGCCACTTCATGTCAGCCCCATGTTACCTTTCTGCTGCCAGGGGGAGCTGGATCAAAGATTCGGGTCTGCATCTCACTGGGAAGGGCAGAGTACACTGGGAGGATGATCAACTCTGGGACGTCAGGTCCCAGGGACTTCATTCTTTCGTACAGGATCTCGCAAGCAGTATCGATCTCTTCCTGACCAGTCAAGAAAACCAAGATGTCACCTAGGAAGAGAGTGAGATGTCATTCACTGTCTCTGACTCTATTGTTCTGTGTGTGTGTCAGGGGAGGTACAAGAGTCTTGTGCTCTGCCACTGAGCCACACCCCCAGCTCTTTTCACTTTCTGAAAACTCTGAGACAAGGTCTCACTCAGTTGTTCAGGCATGCCCTGAACTTGAGATCTATCTGCCTCAGTCCCCCCCCAAGTAAACAGCTTGGATTACAGGCCTGCAACTAGGCTTAGATCTGTTTTATTTTGAGAGTTCTATCATGTTGTCCAGGCTGGCCCTAAACTTCTAGCTCAAGCAATCCTCCTGCTTTAGACTCTTTGTAGCTCCAACCACGGTGTGTGTGAAAGGTGAGAACAACACTAACAGCAACACACACAGAGGAAATACATACACTATGAACTCTAAATAAGCCAAGAGGGCCATAAAGAGAAACCCTGTCTCAAAAAACCACAAAAATAAATAAACCAAGAGGTTTCGATCCATCTATACTTAAATAAGTACATTTAGACATTTCCATCACTATTCCAAATACACATACAAAGAGAACAAATTTAAAATGTGTTTCATGCTGGGCAGTGGTGGCACACGCCTTTAATCCCAGCACTTGGGAGGCAGAGGCAGGTGGATTTCTGAGTTCCAGGCCAGCCTGGTCTACAGAGTGAGTTCCAGGACAGCCAGGGCTATACAGAGAAACCCTGTCTCGGAAGAAAAAAAAAAAAAACAAGACAAAACAAATAAAATGTGTTTCACAAGACAAGAAGATGTACTCCCAGAAGAAAAGTGTCTGATGCCCTCACCCGGTGGCTCTGTCAGATGGATCTGCATGACCGTGATCAGGCTAGCGTCCAAATAGTCTGTTTCGGGCTCCTTTGTGTACAGAATCTCCACTGGATAGGTTCGACCTGGGATTGTGAAGATGGGTGCTTCATAGAAGTACTGAGAAAACTTCACCGCATCCAACGTGGCTGAGGTGACAATCAGTTTCATGTCTTGTCGTTTTTGAACTGTCTAAAGGGAAATGTAAGATGGCTTACTTAAAAAGACCAGCAAAACATCACAGCACACTCAAATCCTATTCCAGCATTTACCTAGTTACCTTTTTCAACAATCCAAAGAGCACATCTGTGTGAATGGTCCTCTCATGTGCCTCGTCCAACATAATGATGGCATACTGAGTGAGATCAGGGTCAATCAGGCACTCTCTTAGCAGCATGCCATCTGTCATGTACTTGATGACTGTTTCTGGGCTGGTGCAATCCTCAAATCGAATGGTGTAGCCCACCTACAGTAGGACAGAAGAAGAAATTCTAAGACATAGGGTCTCTTTGTGAAATCACCAAACTGGCCTGTAGTGACAATTTTGGAATTCTGGTTTCTTTTAAAAATTCAGAAATAGGGCTGGAGAGATGGTTCAGTGGTTAAGAGCACTGACTGCTCTTCCAGAGGTCCTGAGTTCAATTCCCAGCATCTACAAGGTGGCTCACAACCATCTGTAATAGGATCTGATGCCCTCTTCTGGTATGTCTGGAAAGAGCAATAGTGAACTCATTAAACAAACAAACAAACAAATCTTTAAAAAAAACACAACAGAAATATTGTAATATGTTTTCTTTTTTTTTTTTTTAAATATGGAACGCTTCACGAATTTGCGTGTCATCCTTGCGCAGGGGCCATGCTAATCTTCTCTGTATCTCCCAATTTTAGTATATGTGCTGCCGAAGCGAGCACGTATGTTTTCATTTTAATCACAGCTGTGGGATATGGGGCTGCTTCAAATTGTCCACAAAAGCTGATGATTTGCCTTGTATTCTAGCAGGGCCATGATTTTGCCTGATGCTTGAAATTCTGGGGACTTAGGGCTGGCAAGATGGCTTAGCCAGTAAGAGCACTGACTGCTCTTCCAAAGGTCCTGAGTTCGGATCCCAGCAACCACATGGTGGCTCACCCATAATGAGATCTGACGCCCTCTTCTGGTGTGTCTGAAGACAGCTACAATGAATTACACTGGAGTGAGCGGGGCCGGCAGAGGTCCTAAGTTCAATTCCCAGCAGCCACACACATAGCTCACGGCCATCTGTACAGCTATAAATAAAATAAATCTTTAAAAAAAAAAAATGAAATTCTGGGGACTTTTCAGAAGATATATAAATGCTAGGGGCCCCAGAATGGTGTTGGTTGTTGGTCATGGGGCAGCTTTGTTAAGCAGTCATGCACAAAGAAAAAAACAACAAGAAGAAAAAAATCAGATATCCTAACAGCAAAGATCAAACTTGCCCCAAGGAACTGGAGGCCCCAATCAGCAGGATGTAGTCTAAGGATACCATCACCCCCGCCTTATGGACTCCTGATTTTACTGAGGGATCTCTTTTCTTTCCTCTCTATTCATTTTTCTCTCTAGTCTAGTGTTACGGGGTTTAAACGGTGGAAGAAAGAAGATCCCACAAAGAAGCAAAAGTAAGCTGCACTGGCCTTCATAGTCCTAGTAGAGAGGAAATTACAGATTACCGTGGTTTCCTCTAGTAAACTCTGCCCTGTTCTAGACTTAAGCCTGAATTATTTGTTGACAATGAAAATCCCCTCCTGTGCAGTGGTGGCTCACGCCTTTAATCCCAGCACTTGGGAGGCAGAAGCAGGCGGATTTCTGAGTTCGAGGCCAGCTTGGTCTACAGAATGAGTTCCAGGACAGCCAGAGCTACTCTATCTAGAAAAACAAAAAACAAACAAACAAAAAAACCCGAAAATCTCCCTCCTTTGGGAGAAATCTAAAAAGATGCAATAATAGTCTCACTTTACAGATAAAGTATCTGGGCCTGTCTATTTTTCTTCTGGAATTCACACAGCAGCTTCTCCAACCACTTACCTCTTGACCAAGGCAGCAACCAAATTCCTCTGATACTCTTTTGGCCACAGACATAGCTGCCACTCTTCTGGGCTGAGTACACCCAATCTTGCCCCTGGAAGTATAGCCTGCCTCTGCCAGGTACTGGGTGATCTGTGTTGTCTTCCCAGATCCAGTCTCTCCAATTACAATTAGGATCTGATTGTCATGCACAGCCTGAAAGAGACACAATATAAATATATTTGTTGAAATTTGCCACAGGAGCTGGAGAGATGGCTCAGCCATTAAGAGCACTGGGCTCTTATAGAGGGTCTGGATTCTAATCCCAGCATCCATACTGCAGCCCAGTAGTCCCAGTGCCCTCTTCTGACTTCTGCAGGCAACAGGCAAGCACATGCTGCAGGCATACTCACAGGCAAAACACCATGCAAAGAGGATTTTTTTTTTTTAGTTTTAAACCTACCTAGGCTACACAGTAGATTTTATGTCAGCCTAGGATCTATGAGACTGTCTCAGAAAACTAAAAGGAAGGGCTGGGGAAATGTAGCTCAGTTGGTAGAATGTTTACCAGCTTGATCCCTAATACTATGTGGGAGCACACACCCATAGTTCTAAACTAAGGCAGGACTATTAGTAGTTCAAGTTCATGAGACCTATTTAAAAAAAAAAAATCTTAAAGGCAGGTATGGTGCTCACACCTGTAATCACAGTGCTGGGGAGGCTGAGGTGAGAGGATGCTCATCATTAGTTTGAGGCCAGTCTGGGATACAGAGTAAGTTCCCCATCAGTCTGTGCTAGAACAAAGCCATGCCTAAAAAAGATAAAATAAGGAGCCAGTGAGACAGCTCCATGGCTAAAGATGCAAAAGTAGAAGACATTCAACACACAAAATGTCCTCTGACCCAATCTTGTGGCATGTGCCCTGGCCCCTAAATCACACATGTGCACGCATATACACACACATACACACAAACACACGCTCACACACACAGATAAATAAATAATAGAAAGTCTGGGGATATTAGTTAGTAGAACAGTGCTTGATCAGATTTGAGCTCTAGCACCCCAATACACATCCCAACTAGAAAACATTCTACATCCCCATCCCTCACCCCAAAATGGCCTCCTACCTGCACCAGCTGTTCTTTCAGTTTGTAGATGGGCAGGCTCTCTCTCTGCTCAAGGATTGACATCTGGGTCTTCTTCCCGTAAGAAGCTTTGTTGCCCCCAAAGGCATGCTTCTTCCACTCAGGAATGTCGTTGGGCATCATCCCAATGCCCCTCATGTTGGCAGCGATCTGCCTGCCTTCCGCTGAAAGAAAAACAAACTAAGTTCTGCCTCAGGGTACTGCTATCTACCATTCTTCTCAAGTGTTAGCTCAGTGGGTTCTAATACACTCCCAAAGCTGTGCAGCCATCACCACCACCTGATTTTACAATGTCTCCATCGCTCCAAAAGAAACCTCTTTCTCCTCTTGTGTTCCGAGACACCACTAGTATGCATTCTCTCTCAGGCTGGCACACACTGGACACCTCAAACAGTGTGTGGGACTTTGGGCCTGGTCCCTTCTACCTGTTTTAATGTTTTCAAAGTTAACTCTAAAATTTGTGGCTTGAATTAGAAACAAAAGAATGAACAAGACAAAGAGAATGTTGGTGGCTCTCTCAAATGTGAAAATGTTACAAACTTGTTGACAACAACATACTTCAGTCTCAGGGGCAGGAGAGACAGCTCAGTATGCTCCTCTTCTAGAGGACCCCAGCACCCAAGATGGGTGGCTCACAACTGCCTGTAACTTCAGCACGGGGAATCTAGCACCTCTAACTCTGCAGCACTTAAATTTAACTTAAAACAATAAAAATAAATCTTTAAATACATATTTATGTAAGTTTGAGCCAGGGCTACATAGTAAAACCTTCTCTCAAAACTCTCTCTCACTTCAATCTACAAAGCAAGTAAGTGAGCAGTGAAAGAGGCCGGAGAGCCAGAGAGAGCCTTTTACTAAACGGTACTATAGAAAGGGAGCTTGTGAGCCAGGCAGTGGTGGTGCATACCTTTAATCCCAGCACTTGGGAGGCAGAGGCAGGCAGATTTCTGAGTTTGAGGCCAGCCTGGTCTACAGAGTGAGTTCCAGGACAGCCAGGGCTACTCAGAGAAACCCTGTCTCGAAAAAATAAACAAACAAACAAAAAAACAAAAAAAAAGAAGAAAGAAAGAAAGAAAGAAAGAAAGAAAGAAAGAAAGAAAGGGAGCTTGTGGACTGTGAGTGTGTGTATGTGGTATGTGTATATGTGTAGTATGTGTGGTGTGTAAGCATGCTTGCATGCATGTGCACCATCACGATAGTATAGATACACGTGTGCATCAATATGTGAGCGTATGCATGTGTATATAGAGAGCCTAGAGGACAACATCAGGTGTCTCAGGTGCCATCGCCTGTTGTTCCTCTCTTACAGGGTCTTGTACTGGTTTGGAACTAGCTACATGGGCTGTGCTGGCTGTCTGGCAAGTGTCAGGGATTCATCTGTGCCTGCCTCCTCCGTGCTGGGATTACAAGCACACCCCCCAAGCCCAGCTTTATTAACATGGGCTCCAGAGCTCAAACTAGGTCCAAATACTTACAAGGCAAGCATTTTACTTGCTCTGAAAGATTTTCTTTTATAAAAAAATATTTCTAACCCTCTAATGCTAATTCATCTGTTCTATCCATCTAAACCGTTATCTAGGCTACCATAATGCCCCAGAATTCTCTCTATAACACAGACCCCTCTGTAGTGAGAATCCTGGAATTTTGGGTCCTTTAAAAACACAGAAATACTATAAGAATGTGTTTTTAGTTTAATCCCAGGTGTGGGGATTTGGAGCTGCTTCAAACTGTCTGTAGCAGCTGACTATGATTTGCCTCATGTGCTAGCAGAGGCACGGTTTTGTCAGCTGCAGATAGTATCTGTGATTGTGTGATGTTTAGAATTCTGGGAACTTGACAGGCGGGCGGTGGTGGCGCACACCTTTAGTCCCAGCACTCAGGAGGCAGAGGCAGGTGGATTTCTGAGTTCGAGCCCAGCCTGGTCTACAGAGTGAGTTCCAGGACAGCCAGGGCTACACAGAGAAACCCTGTCTCAGAAAAAAAAAAAAAAAAAGATCTCGATCTCTCCCCACCCCATCCTTCTTTCTCTCCTATCTATCCATAGGGGATGAAACAGGAAATAAAAGATGAGAAAAAGAAGAACCCACAAAGTAGCAAAGACCAGCAACACCCGTCTTCTGAGATGTCTCCTGGCTACCTGAAGCACAGGTCCAGCTCTGCAGTCACACCTTCCCCACACACCTGCCCCTCCTCAGCTTTCCCTCACCCCACAGGCACGATCCCACTGTGCTCACAGTAGACCTGAAAGCTATCTTTGGCCACTCCCACTTCCTATATTCAATATTCCAATACTTAATATATCCAATATTCAACAATCTACACTTCTCAAATATTTTCTCTTCTTTGATAACACCATGTTCAGGCCATCATCATCTATTCTTGCTACTATAAAAGCCTGCTAATCCACCTGAAGCATCTACTCTGCCCTTCTCACCTCCTCCCAGAGTCCTCTGATGATGCCACACTCATGCTTAGAACACTTTTACATTCCATGATGCACTTAAGATGAGCCCAGATACCTAATACCATCTACAAAGCCCTGATCTGCTCTTTGTTCATCCCTCAACACCCAGCACACAGACTTCCAAAGGTTTTGTCTATGTAAAGCTGTTAACACAAGCCATTCCTTGCCTGCCCCCACATACTCTCTAAACCCATTTGAAAAACTAGGTTCTAGCCAGTCATGGCAGCTAACACCTGCAATCCCAGCACATAGGAGGCTGAAGCAGGAGGACTGTTCCAAGTTTAAGATTAGTCTAAGCTACACAGTTCAAAGCCAGCCAGAACTACATAATGAGTCCCTGTCTCACACAAACAAACAAACATCAGGGGCTAGAGAGATAGCCAGTGGTTAAGGGCACTGACTGCTCTTACAGAGGACCCAAACTGGATCGCTAGTATCTATACGGTGGCCCTCAATCTCCTGTAACTCTAGTCTCAGGGGATCCAATGCCCTCTTCTGACCTCCATGAGCACCAGGCACACACAGGGTACACAGAGATAACATACAGGCACAATACCCATACACATTTAAAAAACAAAAACAAGGTATAGAAAGATGCTCAGCCACTAAGAACATGAATTACTTGGGTGGAAGACACAAGTTCAGTTCCCGGCACCAATATTAAGTGGCTTACCACTACATGGAATTCTAATTCCAGGGTATCTGACCTTCATGCCTCCAAGGGCATCCATATGCACATGGCATGCACACATACATTCAAGCATACACACATATACAAAAATGACTGTACATTTTGCTTTTTGTTGGTTTTTTGGTTTTGGTTTTTGGGTTGTTTTTTTTTTTTTCATGCATGTGAGTACACTGTTGTTGTCTTCAAACATACTAGAAGAGGACACTGGATCTCATTACAGATGGTTGTGAGCCACCATGTGGTTGCTAGGAATTAAACTCAGAAGAGCGGTCAGTGCTCTTAACCTCAGAGCCATCTCTCCAGCTCCCTTTGAGGTTGTTTTTGAGACTGGGTCTAACACAGCCCAGGTTGTCCCAATGTAGCCAAAGTTCACCTTGAACTCTTTTTTTTTTTTTTTTTTCAAGACAGAGTTTCTCTGTGTACCTTTGAATGTCCTGTGACTTGATCTGTGGACCAGGCTCAGGGATCCCCTGTATCTCTGCCTCCCGAGTGCTGGGATTAAAAATATTCACTACTAGCCAGGCCACCGGTGGTGGCACATGCCTTTAATCCCAGCACTTGGGAGGCAGAGGCAGGAGGATTTCTGAGTTCCAGGCCAGCCTGGTCTACAGAGTGAGTTCCAGGACAGCCAAGGCTACACAGAGAAACCCTGTCTCAAAAAAGCAAACAAACAAAAAAGAAATAGAAAAAATGTGCAGCACTACTATCCTCCAGCTTGGCCTCAAACTCTTAATTCTGCCTCTACCTCCAAAGTGCTGGGATTAAAGGCTTGGGCAACCCCACCCACCTCATAGTATATTCTTTTTCTCTGCCAGTGCTGGGGAGCTTCATGTATGCTATGTAAATAATCTACCACTGAGATAGCTCTCTACCCCTTTACACTATATTATCTTTAGAATAAAAGTCTTAAAAGTTGTTTAGAAAAAAACTCAACAATTGTAATGATTTGACCATGGTTACTGAAACACTTATTTTAAACAACTGTTTAAAACTTAAAGCATTTGAGAGACGGCTCAATGACTAAGACCATCTGTAGTTCTTTTAAAGGAGCTGGTTGCTACTCTTCCAGAAAACTAGAGTTCAGATCCCAGCAACCATGTTGGGCAACTTACAACTGCCTGTAACAGGTCCAGGGGATTCAACACCATACAGAGACATATACCCACACAGAGACAAACACATACAAAAAAAAAAAAAAAAAAGAAATCTTTAAAAAAAATAGATAAATACATAGATTTTTGGGGGGCAGGGGGAGACAGGGTTTCTCTGTATAGCCCTGGCTGTCCTAGAACTTACTTTGTAGACCAGGCTGGCCTTGAATTCAAGAGATCTGCCTGCCTCTGCATCCAAGTGCTGGAAGTTAAGGTATACACCATCATCAACCCCCAACTAAAAATAATTTTTTAGAAGTAGTAAATTAATAGAAAAGCTTCGATATAAAAAGGAAACCAAGGCTAAATTTTCACTTTGTGTCTGTAGTATGAACTGTGACATAAAAACCCATTTTTATTTTTAAAAAAGGTCCACACTCTGGAGGCTTACCGTCAGGCAAAGGATCAACCCAGTGTTTGTTGAGTCCCATGGGTATAGAATCCATCTCTGCTTCCCGCTGGGCCTGCTTCAGCTCCCGCCTTTCCTTGGCCAGGGCACTCTGCATCATGGCTGCTTGGGAGAGTGAGCCATCTGGGTTCTAAAACAACAGAGGAAAAAGCAGCAAGCACTGAGTATCTAGGAAAAGGTGGATGGTTAGCCTGGACACAATGCTGTTCACCTTTAATCCCAGCACTTGGGAGACAGAGGTAGGTAGACCTCTGTGGGTTTGAGGCTAGATAGGTCTACAGAGCCAGTGTCAGACCGGCCAGAGCAACATGACTGAGACTTTGTCTAAAAAATGCAGAGACATAGATGGTTGAACTACTGTTATCTAAGGCATAAGAAGGTATAAAGTTCACACCCATGTCTCACACACATGAGACATGTAATCTTTGATGAAATCAATGGATCATCTGTAACATATACAATAAAATTAAAAATCAGTGAAAGAATTTTTAGCTTGAATAAGCATCCTTTGGAGCGAGGGATGATGCTACTTTTAGATGCATAAAGGACAGAAGAGGCTGGAACAAGATGTGTGCAGGATGTGATCCTAGAACTCAGGAGGCTGAGGAGGAGGAGGATTACTGTGCGTGTGAGGCCATTGTTGACTACCTAGCAAGTACCAAGCTAGCAGGGTTATGCAGCAAGACCCTAACTCAAAAAACAAAGGAAAACCAACAACAAAAAAAAGAGGAATCCTGAGCTGGCAAGACATCTCAGTGAGCAAAACTCATGCCGCACAATGTGAGGACCTGAATTCAGATCTCCAGAGCCCACACAAAGCCAGATAGCAGTATGTATCTATATAATCCCAGCATTTCTACAATGAAATGGGAAGCAGAGAAAGAAAATTTCCTGAAGCTCAAGGGCCAGCTGGCCTGCTGTACTCAATGGTGAACAAGAGACCCTGTCTTAAACAAAACAGATGAGGCATCAGCTTGTCATCTAATTTCCATATGTGAACTGTGATGCAGCCACATGCCTGTACTCACACATAAATACGTGTACATGCACACACAGAGAGAAGGGGTGGGGAGAAGGAATGGAAAAGAATTCTGTATAACCCTAAGAACTAAAATTCAGGGCAATATGGGTATTTCAGTTAGAAAGAATTAATGATCATAAAAGGTTAGTAAATTGCCCATCACTAACAACACAAGCAGCTAGCTATGAGAACACTGAAAGAGTAGATTACAGCTGGATGTGGTGGCTCACACCTGTAATCCCAGCACTCAGGAGGCAGAGGCATGTAATCTTTTGAGAGTTCCAGGCCAACCAGGACTACATAGTAAGACCTTACCTAAACAAACAAACAAACCACCATTATTACAAGTATTATATAAGCTAGCTGGGCTGGCAGACCCTTAAGATAATCTGTTCAATACCAAAGTTTTTAAGGATTCTGGTTTGCACTGTTGCAGTTCTGCCCTCCAGGGCACTGAAGACTCAAGCCTAGGGACCTAAACATAGCAATAATGGTAGAGTAAGCCTCTGCTTATCTCTGCTTTCTCTCAAAACACAATAACATATGCACACAAAAGTTAAACAGGCAAAAGCACAGAGCTGAGCCACTCTCCATTTACAAGATGTAGACCCTGGTTTCCAGTCAGATGGCCTGACTCCCACTTATGCTGATACCATTGCTTTAAGGGAGCATGTTGGTGGATATTTCCAGGAAAAAGCTGCACTTTCTCACCTTAACGATTTTGATGGGGCTCATATCCATGCTTTGCTTGGTGTGCCCTCTCAGGAATGGAGGCTCCTCTTCAACCAGTTCAATTTCAAGATCCTCATCTAAAAGTTTACCAAAAAGAAGTTACCATAAACAAGAAAGAAAAGACTGGTCATTTTCGTTAAAAAATTTAACTTCAGGCTGGCAAGTTGGCTTAGTAGGTACCTGAGTTCAATTCCTGGAGCCCACATGGAAGGAACGAACCAAATACTGCAAGTTGTCTTTAAAAGCTATGCATGCACAGACAGACAGGCACACTTTCATACACAGTTTCCCACAACCGGCAGGATGGCTAAGTACATAAAGTCACTTGATGTTCTGAATTTGATCCCCAGGATCTACGTGGTAAAAGTACAAACCAACTATGGCAAGTTGTCCTGTCTTCCATAAATGTGCCATAGCACATGTATATTTTCACACACACAAATACATATATATATACACACACACACATAACAAATAAGCAAATGTTTGTGGGGGTTTTTTTTTGTTTTTTGTTTCATTGTTTGTTTGTTTGTTTGTTTGTTTAATTAAAAGGAATTAAGCTTCCCAGGTCAAAAAGACATCAGTGAAAGTAAAATTCTACCCAAGGTGACTGTTCCTTCTCTTCTAGGCCCACCCATTGCTGGGGCATTTATGCTCCAGCCAAAGAACTGATTAAAACTGCTTTCAAAAGAAGCCACGCCTGTGGAAGAAAACTGTTCTGACACTCTAGATGGTATTACTTGTAATGGTCCTGTCTCACTGAGGCCTTCCAAGTGCTGAGGTAACAGCATCTATCTTTTTTACATGTTGAAAAATAAAAGGTGGTTCATACATGTACTAACAGGCAAACTTAGGAACCTCATAATAATCTTACTCATAAAGATGAAAGGGGGCTGCAGCTCAGTAATAGTACCTGCAAGGCCAAGCTTAATCCCTAGCACCACAAAGAAAAAAGTATATAAAGATTAAGAGCCAGGAGTGGCACATGTCTATAAATCCCAGTACTTGGAAGGGGAAAGCAGGAGGGTCAGTAGTTCAAGATCATTCTTGGCCACATAGTAAGTTATAGGCCAGCCTGGGCTACATGATATGCATGTCTCAAGAAAACAAACTATAACAATAGTAATAACATACACACATGCACACACACCAATATAAATAATAGATTAAGAAAGATAAATAGGAAGATAGATAGATAGATCGATCTAGTGGGGCATGGTTGTATGCACTTTTTTTTTTTTTTTAAAGATTTTACTTATTATTATATGTAAGTATACTGTAGCTGTCTTCGGACACACCAGGAGAAGGCATTAGATCTCATTACGGGTAGTTGTAAGCCACCATGTGGTTGCTAGGATTTGAACTCAGGACCTTCAGAAGAGCAGTTAGTGCTCTTACCTGCTGAGCCATCTTGCCAGCCCGGTTGTGTGCACTTTTAATCTCAGCACTCAGGAGGGAAAAGCAGGTATATTGTTTTTGTGAATTCAAGGCCAGCCTGATCTACGTATCAAGTTCTAGGACAGCCATGGCTACATTTTATACACACACACACACACACACACACACACACACACATACAAATATATAAAACTAAAAAACTAAAAAATACATCTTTTTAGGGGGCTGGCAAAATGGCTCAGCAGGTAAGAACACTGACTGCTCTTCCGAAGGTCCTGAGTTCAGATCCCAGCAACCACATGGTGGCTCACAACCACCTGTATGAGATCTGATGCCCCCTTCTGGTGTGTCTGAAGACAGCTACAGTGAATTATGCTTGAGCTAGCAGGGCTGGAGTGAGCGGGGCTGGCAGAGGTCCTGAGTTCA
The DNA here is from genome assembly GCA_019843815.1 of Montemys delectorum. Lineage (NCBI taxonomy): Eukaryota > Metazoa > Chordata > Mammalia > Rodentia > Muridae > Montemys > Montemys delectorum. Next base: position 1,325 of record JADRCD010194327.1, on the reverse strand, counting down.
ATTCCCAGCAGCCACATGATGGCTCACGGCCATCTGTACAGCTACAGTGTACTCATACACATAAAACAAATAAATCTTTAAAAATAAATAAATAAATAAATAAATAAATAAATAAATAAATTTTTTTAAAGAAGTATTTTAAGGCTGGGCGGTGGTGGCGCACGCCTTTAATCCCAGCGCTTGGGAGGCAGAGGCAGGCGGATTTCTGAGTTCGAGGCCAGCCTCGTCTACAGAGTGAGTTCCAGGACAGCCAGGGCTATACAGAGAAACCCTGGCTGGAAAGACCAAAAAAAAAATGGTACTGAGGGGCTGGAGAGATGGCTCTGCGGTTAAGAGCACTGACTGCTCTTCTGAAGGTCCTGAGTTCAAATCCCAGCAACCACATGATAGCTCGCAACCATCTGTACAGCTACAGTGTGCTGATATACATTAAATAAATAAATCTTTAAAAAAAATTTTTTTAAAAATGGTACTGTAGATTTTAGATTAAAAAAGGAAAACGAGTCCCACAGGTAACCGATCCGCCAAAATAGGCGCTTCTATCAAGAGATGAGGAGAGAGCCAGGGAACACACAGCCAATACCTACTCACTAAACCACAAACAGCCCATTCTAGCAATGCAATTTACAACCACCCTCCCAGTCCCTCACCCAGCTAGCCCAAGTGGCAGACTACCTTCTTCATCATCCACCTTAGGGAGAATGCCAGTCTCTTCATCGAAGTCTGGAAACTCTTCTTTGGAAAGCACATTGGCAGCAATCATCTAGCAAAGGGCAGAAGGAGACAGCACTGTAACTAGGACTGTAGCTACAATCAAAACTCCTTTTTTTCTTTTTTGGTTTTTCAAGACAGGGTTTCTCTGCGTAGCCCTGGCTGTCCTGGAACTCACTCTGTAGACCAAGCTGGCCTCAAACTCAGAAATCCGCCTGCCTCTGCCTCCCAAGTGCTGGGATTAAAGGCGTGTGCCACCATCACCCGGCTTCCTTTTTTTCTCAGTGTGAATTCCAGAGATGTCATACAAGGCACCCTCTCCTGGAGCCCAGCACATCAGAGTCAGAGTGAGGCACATGTCCAATCGCCAGGGACCAGCACACCATGGTGCTGAAGGCATGGGCTCAGAGGTATTATCCCCAAGAAGGATTACTGGTACCTTTCCTTACAACCACAGCCCCTGGCCCTTCCAGCTGGTATGCAGCCCTACAGTTACTTGTGTAGCCCTGTCTCAGCCCTGGGTGCTGAGTCCCTGAAGGACAAGAACCAGGGAACACTGTCTCTGCAGCCCATCGCTACCAGTGCTTGACACACCATCGTTCTTTTTTTTTTTT
>JADRCD010194326.1:4660-37699 GCA_019843815.1 Montemys delectorum | reverse complement strand
TTTCTCTGTGTAGCCTTGATTGTCCTGGAACTCACTCTGTAGACCAGGCTGGCCTCAAGCTCAGAAATCTGCCTGCCTCTGCCTCCCAAGTGCTGGGATTAAAGGCGTGCGCCAGCATCTTGTTTTAAAGTGAGAAAACACAACCACTCTCTGATCAGGAGGCACCTGTGTATCCCTTGTCCAGAACACTGACAATGGTGGTGTGAGAAGAGCTTCTGGCGCCTGGGGTGGAGAGGCCAGCTAGGGTGGAGAGGCCAGCTAGGGTGGAGAGGCCAGCTAGGGTGGAGAGGCCAGCTATAACTGGATATGGGCCTGCTCAGTCACCTGGGCCAGCTTTATATGAGTGTCGATGTCTCAATCTCCTGCCCTGGGGTCCTAAATCCTCTGGGGGCAAGGTGGAGACCCTGACCCCAGTTTGGTGGTGGGCATATTCTGAGATGAATAGTCATCTTTCTCTTTTTCCTGCCAGGGCGGGAGCAGTTCCACGGTCTGGGCTCCATGTACTGCCGGGGAGCGGCTGCTATAATCCTTACCTACGATGTGAATCACCCACAGAGCCTGTTGGAGCTGGAGGACAGATTCCTGGGCCTGACAGAAACAGCCAACAATGACTGCCTGTTTGCCATTGTGGGAAACAAAGTGGACCTGACCATGGAGCCGCCCACCGAAGGCGGGGAAAAGGAAGGACAGGTCTCTGGGAAGGCAGGCAGCGGTGTCTCCTCCAAGGTCCCCAAGCAGGTGCATCCAGAGGATGCAATGGCTCTTTACAAGAAGATCCTGAAGTACAAGATGCTGGACGAGAGGGAGATGCCAGCTGCTGAGCAGATGTGCTTTGAGACCAGTGCCAAGACTGGACACAATGTGGACCTCCTCTTTGAAACCTTGTTTGACCTGGTGGTACCCATGATCACACGGCAGAGGGCCGAGGAGTCCTCTCAGACTGTGGATATAGCCAGCTACAAAACAACCAAACAGACTAGGTCTGGGTGCTGTGCCTAACGGCAGCAGGGCTCTCTTGTCATCTGGTGTGTGTGGGAGCCACTGGGCTAAGAAACCTCACACAACACTGTGTACTGAGGGACAATGGGCAGAATGACCACCAGCTGCTAATACAGGCCAGAGTGTCCAGCAACCTCTGGGCATCCAGAGGTGGCACTCAAGCCCTCCGTGGAGCCAGCTTGGTGCCACCTCATCTACTGCCCTATGCATCTCTCATGGAGATCCCACTATGGAGTCTGCAGTGTGAAGACCTGCCTTGGACTGGTCTTGACTCTGGCAGTCACTACATCCTGCACCGTGTCTGTTCCCAGAGGCCTGTGTCCACTGTGATTCATATATGGTCTTCCCGTTTGATACCTGTACCTTGATATGTTAAGATGATGATTTTCCATATTTAATTTATATAAAATCAGGAATGGCCATTTTTATACTGGGCGAAGACAGATGGGCTATAAATTATTAAAAATGATTTGGGGAAAAGCCTTGGTCTTGGGAATGTTTGACTTTATTTGAACCACAAGAAACTCCTTAATTCCGGGAAGGGCTGGTAGGGGTGGGGGTGGGAGTGGTTACCATGAACCTGCCATTGAATGTGACAGCGAGTCTCTCTCTTGACAGTTCCGTTCAGTTCTTATCAATTCCAGGATATTTGGATGAGTTTTTACCCGGTTGTCTGGACCGCCTGAACTGTAGTGGTGGCTACACTCACAGCTTTGATCCTGATCTGATCTGAGTCCCTGCCCCCCATTCCAAGCCAAAACCTCTTTGTGGTTTTCCTGTGGGTGGTGAGGTAGCCGCTCTGCAAGAAGCTGACAGGCAAATGTGGGAGACAATAATGCCTGTGTTCTTAGAAATTCATTGAGAGCAAGCAGGCAGAAACTGGGATTCTACGAGGCAGAGAGGCCAGCCCATTGTGGGTGGGTTTCACTAACGCTGCAACGAGTCTTGTTGGCCCGGTCGCTACAGGCCTGCGAGGCCTTCCTTGAGAAGCCTGCATCCTTCAGATGAGATACAATGTTGCACCTGCCGTGGTGCGTAGGCTAGGCTAGACCATCACCGCCAAGGCTTCCTCCTGCTGAAGTGCATCCCAGAGTCCCCATAATCACTTTCACAATAGCTTGTTAAAAACTGAAAGTGAGTGAGCCGGCTTCCCACGCACAGAAAGCTCTGGAGCACTCCTATAGAGGCAGAAGCTCTACTTCCTGTCCTCAGATGGATCTTAGCCAGTAACACAACTGGGAAGTGGGACTCAGAGAGCCTGAGGTCATTCTTTTGACACTTCAGAGTGAAACTGCAGTCACATGACATGGTTTTTGCCATTCATGTTTTAAGGTCCTGGGTGGACGGGTGAATTCCCAGGATCCTTTCTTCATAGTTTTTTTGTTTTTTGTTTTTTTCCCTGAGGCCTGTCTGAATTGAGTTTCTCAGCTGCCCAGGGGCTGGTATTCAGGGACAGAACGCCACTTCCATTTCAGTGTGCCACCTGTGTTTGTTACTCTAGAAGTAAATTAGCTATGGGTTCTTTCACTGCACTCCTGTCCTATCTCTTGGACATCACTGGCCCTGTGTGGCCTGAGTGAGGGACAGTCCGTTAATCAAATGCAGTCTGTATACCATCAAGTGACATGGTGTCCTGAGCCAAACCCTGGCACCCTGTCCTGAGCATGCTTCTTGGGGACTTTGTACATTATTAGCCTTGGTCTCTCCATAGGGAACCAGGGCCTTGGGTCCTATTTAAGGGGCTACAAGGCTTGAGTTTCTCTAGGAAGCCACCAGTTCTGTGAGTCCTCAGTGGGCGACCTGCCTGTGTGGGCAGTGTGGATCGCCACAGGATGGGGGAAATGGTCTGGGAACATGTGCCCAAACACCCTTCTTTACTTTGTCCCAGTGAGGTAGCACCAGGGGCCAGGAGCCATGGCTCCAGTCAGGGACTTTAGAAGCCTGTTGGGATTGTCACTCAGATTCCAGGGTGTCCTCAAGCAGAGGGACATTTACCATTGCCTTTGAGGAATGAAACTTGGCCATGGCGGCAGCGAAGTTTGAGGTTAGCAATGTCATATTCTGGCTGCTGCCTGTCTGTGCCGACAGAAACCAGAAGGATCCTGTCCTGGGCTGTTCCTTGGTTCCTGGGACCTGATGGCTCTCTAGGTGTGTCCCTTTTGGGCCAGGAATTTGAGCAGAAGCAGTGGTCTTACCTGTGCTCATAGGTGTGTCGGTATTCCTAGGAGACCAGCTCTCTTCCTGGTGGTATTTGGGTCTGGGGAGCTGTGGCACAGGGTCAGCTCTGGGGACCAGCTTCTTAAAAATTACTACAGCCATGCCGACCCCGTCTCCCTAGCATAGGAAGAGCTTCAGACTGACGGGAAACAGCCTCAGACGAGGACCTAGCTCCCATTTTGCCCACTACACAGTCTTACATAGGTGCTACTTTTGAGGGAGCTTAGAGACAGGGAGAGAGATGGTTTCTCTCCCACAGTAGAGAGAAGATAGCACTGAATATATCCTCAGTTCCTTAGTCCTGGGGTCCCCAATTGGATGGATGACCATAGGTCTTTGAGAAGACAGGGACCCAGATACTGTCCATGCATTTGTGGCTCCAGCCAGAGGTGGGGTGGTCTGGGAGGCACTTCCTATCCGTGCTTCCTGCCCTTGGCTGCTATCGATGTCCCCCAAGCCTCTGTAGTGTGCGCGTCTCCCTTCCTACATTGGTTCCTTTGGACCTGCAGTGAGCTCCAGGCAGCGTACAGGGCACACCAGCACACCAGAGCCCCGTGGTGCTTGTCTTAGAAGTTCGTGGGCCCAGGCTCTTCCTCGGGTTCTATAGAAGTCTGTGTGGCTCCCTGCTCTTGGAACTCACTTCCCTGTTCCTCAGAGGCAGCCCTGGCTGGAAGCATGTTTGTTCTAGGGTGAGGGCTGGAGACTCACAGACTGCAAAAGGGCCCCTGAGGCCAATGTGTGCTGTGAGCTAGAATGAGCCTAGTGTGATCCCCAAGCCAAGCACTCCACTGCACCCTGCTCTTCTTAGGACTGAAGGGGAGGTTGTGCAGGCAGGAGGGTGGGTGGGATGGGGGAGTCAGTCGGTTCTGCAGGTCACAGGCTGCTCTCTAGTGGCTGGAGCTGTTTCTGTCACATGAACGCCAAATGGTTCTCCATCTCCTAAGGGTCTCTCCCCTGGCCTTGGACTATCCAACAGCTCTCATTTCCCTTTTTATCTCTCACTCAGTTTTCTCCCTGTGGGGGTCACAGAGGTTTGAATCTCTTCCAGTAGTTGAATTCGCTGACCTATTAACCCTGGTAGAGTGCCTCCTGGAAGCAGTGGGGTAGGAAAGCTCTAGGGATGCCCCGGGGGTCTTCCAAGTTTAAAATAAGGACCAAACCATCATAAGGCAAAAGGACAACTGCAGCCCGCTCCAGAGAGAGGCTGGGCTGTCCCTTGGCAGCACATGGCTCTGTGGGAACTGCTGCACTGTTAGGACTGGCTGATACCACCACAACATTAATCTCCCAGGCTGCCTCCCTGACCCCAGCTAGCCTTTGTTCTTGGACTTTAGCCATGCAAGGGACAGAGCATCCCCTGCCAACTCCTGCATTCAGCAGGAGTTGATCTGCAGGAGGTGTTGGAGCAGGGTGCGTTTGTAACCAGGGATGATACATACTCTCTCCATGTCCCTGTGTGGCTTCACTACGGGGCCTTTAGTCCACATTTCATTTTCCCGGAAGGACACGGTGTTAGCTACTTTTCTATTGCTGTGATAAAACACCATCACCAAGGTAACTTATAAAAGAAGGTATTAGTTTGGCTTTTATAGTTTCAGAGGATCAGAGTCTATGATGGCAGAAAGAGGGAACAGCTGAGAACTCACATCTTGATCCATAACTGTAGAGAGAAAGAACCAAAAATTCCACGAGTTTTTGGAAACCCCAGTGCTTGGCCCAGTGACACACTTCCTTCAACAAGACCACATCCTGGGTAAGTTCCAGGGCTACCAGAGGTTGAGCTATGTCCTGGGAAAGTACCTTTCAAATGATGAATGTGGAGATGGAAGCCATCTTGGGACTAATAAATGTATTTTGGAAATGCATTTAGAGGTGCTCAACTCTCACATGTGTGTGATTCCCAACAAATAAGAATTCAGAAGGGACCACATCTGCCAAAACACAGAAAAGAGCAGCTTGAATCTTGATGCCAAGATAGGTGGATTTCTGGGGCTTGACGGCCAGCCAGCCTACTTGGGAAAACTTCAGCCCCGTGAGAGATCGTGTGTAAAAAAAGGAATGGTGGGTGGCACCTGGGGAATGATATACCACATACACACATGCACACAGCACACACACACTACACCACACATATACCATATATACCACACACATACACCACACATACCACACACACAGACACAACACACACCACACACACACACCACACACATTCACACAGACACACATACACACACCACACATACATACCACACACACAGACACACACACACCATACAGACACACATACATCATACACACACCACACAGACACACATATACCACACAGACACACAGACACCACACACACACCACACTGATACACACACACACACCATATACATTCACACAGAAACACACATACACCACACAGACACACACACCACACACAGACACACACCACATACACACACACACACACACAATGATGTGGGGGACAGATAAGATAGTCAAATACTTAGAATATCTTTTATTTGTGGTGTTACACAGGAAAGTCACAGAAGAGCTTGCTGCAGGGAACAAGGTTGTGGAGGGAGGTGTTTAGGGTGACACAGGCTGTAGGACACCACTGTGAATGACTTGCTAAGTGTACCTTCCAGTAGAAGCTGGTGAGGGCTAGAGAGATGTCCCCTTGCCTGTGGGTTTGACTAGAGGCAGAGCCATGTGCTAGCCACTGTCAGGATCTTAAAAAAGTCGGGGGCCAACATGTGGGGACTTGGGAGGTGGCAGCTGTGGATTTGGTAGAAAAAAGTGCTGCCACCTCCTCCACCAAGCAAACAGGTCTAGATAGAGCAGAGTGTATGCATCCTTGGTGGAAGTAGGTGTCAGTGAACCCAGCCATCACTGGCCACAGTTCCCTTTGCTGTCCCCGAGACTCTGCCTCATTCTAGGAAGACTGGAGGCAGGTGAGCTGCCTGCTGCCAGGGGAAGCACGGGGACACACAGACAGCTAGTGTTGGGCACACCTGGTGGCATGATGTTTATGTCCTACATGGGGAGGGGTCCATGGGCTGCTCCTAGGTGTTGGCTCTTGGAGGTGGGTGTCAGCAGGGCTGTGACCCACAGCTGGTAGAGCCCAGAGGAACTAGCGCCCACTTGCTGACAGATGGTTGGAATGAGTGCTGGTGCAGAATTGCTTTGGTAGTTTTGTTTTTAAAGAAAATACTAAGATCAACTTTGGGATCAGCATCTGAGGTAATAAGTTAAGAGTAAGCACCAAGCTGGGTGTGGTGGCGCATGCCCTTAATCCCAGCATCTGGGAAGCTGAGGCAGGAGGTTTGCCACAAATTGGAGGCCAGCCTGGTTTACATAGTTCCAGGCTAGACAGGGATGAAAAGTGAGACACTGTCTCAAACAAATTGAAACAAATACAAAAGGATGAGCACCAAAGTGGCCTTCCCACCCAGCTGCTGGTGGGCAGGGCAGACAGCTCACAGGTTCTTCATGCACACTTGGCAGCGGCTGATGTGCGTGCGGATGAGGCCGGCCTTGAGCGTGTCAGCGGATGGTGTGCTCTGGAAGTTCTGCTCAGGGATTGTGGTCAGCCAGAAGCTGTACTTGTTAGCAAAGTAGTGGCAGGTACCACGGCCCCCATTACACTCGATAAACGGCGTTGCACGGAAGTCCTCCAGACAGCTGCCCGGTGACACCAGTGACTGGCCACCACCTTCATCCCCAGCTGCAGTGTGCTGCAGAGAGAGCAGGAGATGGAGTGTGTTAGGGCCAGGTGCCTGAAACACCCAGGCACCCCGGCCGACTGTGTTCATTACGTAGTTGGTATTGAAGTCCTAGACTCAAATGACTGCTCCTCTCTTAGGGTCCCGAGCAGCTCAGATCAAATGCATTCGACACCACTCCTAGTTTTAACAGTTTTTCCTGTTGCCCAGGCTGGCTCAAAACTCTCTATGTGGCTTAGGATGACCTTGAACTCTTGCCTCTCCTGCCTTCTGTCTCCACTCCCCGAGGGCTAGGCCTACAGATGTGGGTTCCTGTGCCCAGCCTGTCTGGTGTGGCAGATAAAAGTTCAGGGCATTGTGTATGCTGGACCAAGCCACATCCTCCGACCCTGTTTCGTCCCTGTTTGTTTACTAAGTCAATAACATAGACCCTGGGGAGTGTGCTTGGCCTTCAGGGTGACTGAGGGGACTGGTCCTGATGTTGGAGGAGAGTGCCCTAGGTGCGGCATGGTATGAACCGTAGCACCCATGACTGATTGTTCAATGAAAGCTGCAACCAAGAAGTAGGTACAATCTGTAGCTATGGCTGACGACATTTTGGTTAAACAAAATGTACAAGTCTATCAACTATCCATTCAAGATGTCCAGTAGATGAGAAAAAAACTTGAAAAAGGCTGGTCTTGGTAGCTCATGGGATTTGTTGTGGTTGTTTTTTATTTATTTTGTTTGTTTGTTTTTTTTCAGACAAGGTCTCTCTCTGTAGCCCTGGCTGTCCTGGAATTCACTGTGTAGACCAGGATGGCCTTCGAACTCAGAGATCTGCCCACCTTTGCCTCCTGAGTGCTGGGATTAAAGGTGCGCTTCACCACCGTCAGTGATAGCTCATGTTTGTAAGCTGAGGCAGGAGGATTGCCAAGAACTCAAGAATAAGTTGGGCTACAGAGTGAGAATCTTTAAAAAAAAAAAAAAAAAGCCACAAGTAAAACAAAACAAAGAAAATTGTCATACAGCGTGGGTAGCACAGGAGCTGGGACTCTGTGTGCAATAGAGTCCAGCCTCCAGGGTTCCCACGGCTGGGTGCAGCTGAGACCCGCTGGTTAGCATGTGCTGTGCAGGAGGGTTCTGCACGAGAAGTTCAGGACTTTGGATAGAACTCTTCCACTCACCTAAACTGCAGCAAGCCACAAAGTGTGGACTTAGGTGCTAAGACAGAAACATTGCATTTTGTATGTAAAGGTGAGGTGGCAAGTCAATCCTCACACTGAGTGAAGCTTGGCTCAGCCCAGATCGAGCTGAATTATAGCCCTCCACTCCTGCTTTAGGTGCTTGTCTGGCACACAACTTGGGCAATTGCCAGGTGTGATTAGTGTGTGTATGTGATTATCTGGAGGTCACGGGTTGAAAGTGAGCAGTTTTTCAATTGGTGTCCACCTCACCTTTTGAGAAGGGGGGTCACATCTTGAATCTGGCGCTTTTTGGATCATCTGGCTGGCAAGGGAATGATTGGGATCCAGGTACACTCTACCTCGCTGGTGTTTACATGATTTCTGGGGATCCAAACTTTATGCACGGAGCTCAACTCTGCAGCCCTAGTTTATCTAATCTGTGTCCTTTCTGTGCCCCAGCTAGGTGGTAGATGGGGAGAGTTCCACCTGGTCCCACGATCAGAGAATGGAGAAGGGATACATACCATGAGGAATGAATATCCGATCCACAAACTCCGCCACCCAGCTGGGCAGTGGGGTATAGAGACGTCTTGGCTGTGGACGGCAATGGCCACGGCCGGAGCCTCACACACAGAGCAGCGGCTGATGTAGGGCTTGATTTCCTCCTCAGCCACGGGCATCATGGGCAGAGGGGCCGTGGTGGACAGCCAGTAGGACTTGTCATTGCGGCTGGCGTAGTAGCAGACGTCCCCGGGATTGCAGTACAGGAAAGGCATGGTGCTGAAGCGTGCCAGGCAGGAGCCCGCCAGCCCTGTGTGAGGAGCGCATGAGATAGAGCCCTGCCTCCACCTTAGCTGTAAGGCCATGAGGCACAGGACTGGCTCCGACTGTGCCTGGCCAGGGTCAGGGGTTACTTCTCACGCTGCAAAGCTTTCAGACAGGGTCTATCCTCAGCAAACAAAAACGTACGGCTGTTTTGGGTCCTATCCTTGTTTGCCCTTTCTCCATTGCATTGTAAAGCTTCCTGTGGGAAAGGGGCCACAGACAGGAATGCCCCAGTGGTTGCATCCTGTTGGTATCCTTCCAGGAGCTGATTGATGGCCCTGGTGTCACCAACACTGACAAACAGAATACTCCAGGCTTCCATGTGCACTTTGGCTCTCTGAGGGATGGTAGGCAGAGACACCCACTCACTTTCCCCAACTGTAGTTTTTAAAAGGCACACAAACATACATGCCTGGTTTTATTTTTTATTTTTTATTTTGTGTGTGTGTGTGTGTGTGTGTGTGTGTGTGTATGTGTTTTTAAGCATCTGTGTGAAGAACTGATTTAAGTTGATGACCCTAGGTTTGGGTCAAAAAGCAAGAGAATTTTGAAGCAACTGGAGCCACCAATGGGGATGTCAGTGCTTGGCTAGACTGACTCATGGGGCACGGATGCTGTATTAAGTTAAAGGCCCTCTGTGGGGCCCTGAGGCTGAGGGTATGGTGAGACTTCTGTCTCTACAGCCATCCCAGCCTCTCCTGGGCCTGGAGGACGTGGTGGGCCATGTAGCTGAGAGAAGTTTGTTGCTGGGGCTCACAATCTCATAGTCAACACCATCAAGCCTGGGAATGGAGTTGGGGCTTGACGGCAGTGCCTACCTAGGTCCTGGTTGTGCGCCTTCTCCTGGCCCTCAAAATACAGCAGGCTGTACCCACTCCAGAGCTTGTTCATGCCCACGGGGCACATAGGTTCCTGGTCCGTCTGGCTGTGCTTCACCAGAAGGTAGCCGATGCTCACACTGCGGCCTGGCATCCCTGGCAGGCCTGGACTCCCTGGACGGCCTGGCTCCCCTAGGGCCCAAGAGAAAGTGGGCAGTGTTCAGCTGCTATGAACCCCCAGGCTGCTAGGGCAGACGACAGCATCCCAGTTTGTTTAGGATTCCCCCCCCCCCTCTTTCTCCCGGGGGATTGGGCCTCAGGCTTTCTTTCTTTCTGTTTATTTTTTGTTTGTTTTTGCTTTTTTTTTTTTGAGACAGGGTTTCTCTGTGTAGCCCTGGCTGTCCTGGAACTCACTCTGTAGACCAGGCTGGCCTTAAACTCAGAGATCTACCTGCCTCTGCCTCCTAAGTGCTGGGATTAAAGGCGAGTGCTACCACTGCCTGGCCGGGCCTCAGGCTTTCTAGACCAAAATCAGCTCAGGAAGGCAACAGAACAACAAGGACAGCACCAAACATGTACAGGAAGGACCGGAAAGCACGGTGGCCATAGGAATACTTTCCAGGGAGAGCCAGAGGCACAGCAGAACTGAGGCCCCTTGGGGTAAGAGGTGTCAGGGAACCCTCAGTGCCTATGCCACCATCCCTGCAACTAGGCCTCTTCCCCCAGTATGGCTACTCTCAGAGCAGCAGCTCTGGGCGAGCGAGATTGTTCAGGGTTAGAATACTCCACAGTAAGAGTGAAACCCGCTGGCTGTAACTGCTGCTAAGAGCCCTGTTCTACCTAAGGTTGCCGCAAGACCATCTAGTCTGGCCATCAGTAGCCACATTCTCCCTGAGACACACCTTCTATGTCTGCTTTCTCTTAAGACTCCCTTCCCATTACTGTCCCCTGCCCAGGACTAACTCTGATCTGTCCCTGCTGGAGGATGTGTGTCTCCGTGGCTGCCTGCAGCAGCCACCACAGAGCGGGCCACTGTCCTCTGACTCCTATTGGTGATGTCTCCGGTGTTTTGTCTTAGTATGGTTGCTGCTGTCGCTCAGGCCAAGCTTGAGTTGACTAAAACAAATCTTTTGGGACTGTGCAAATTGCTGTTACCCCTGGCCCATTTCCTCTCGCATATGTACCAATAATTAGGTCTTTAGAGCACCCACGCTGGGCTTGGGAGCTTTTGTGTCCCTTCCCTGCAGGCCACGCGGGGTGTCCCCACCCTCATCAGGACTTCTGTCCCATGAGCCATCTGTCACATACCTTCCTGGCCAACTGGACCCTGGTGTCCCATGGGCCCTTGGTCTCCTCGGAACCCCGGAACAGCAGACACGCCACCTCTACCCTGGGGCCCAGCCTTGCCGGGGGCCCCACGGAAACCTGTGAGACATCAGATGAGTGGCTGTTACTTTTCTCAGCAGTGTGGTGTCCTGCTGAAGAGGACGGATGGGTACAGAGAAAACAAGACAGGAGGCCTTTTCCCAGGGGGCCACAGCCCAAAGCCAGAGTCCTACCTGGATCTCCAGGAGGGCCCTGAGGCCCTATCTCTCCCAGGGCACCAGGAAGGCCTCTCCTGCCCTGGGGACCTATGGTCCCAGGCTGGACAGCAATCTTCTGGGGGATGCCGGGAATGCCTGGGGATCCCATGGAGCCTGGAGCACCTATCAGGCAAAGAGAAACCGTGAGTTCCGGAGCAGAGAGCTACGTCACTTTTCTACCTTGACCTCACCTGCACACCTGCAGGTCCCCTCCCCCACAGACCTCTCAATACCCCACTTCCACTGAAGCTCTAAGAGCACGGGCAGCCTGCCTGGCTTCCCTGTCCACTCTTCTTTGTTTGTTTGTTTGTTTTGTTTTTGTTTTTTTTTTTGTTTTTTTGTTTTTTTGTTTGTTTTGGTTTTTCAAGACAGAGTTTTTCTGTGTAGCCCTGGCTGTCCTGGAACTCACTCTGTAGACCAGGCTATCCTCGAACTCAGAAATCTGCCTGCCTCTGCCTCCCAAGTGCTGGGATTAAAGGCGTGAGCCACCACTGCCCAGCCCCTCTCTACTCTTTAGAGAATGGGGAATGTGCCAGCCTGAGCTGTCACCCACAGTGTCACCCACGGGCACCACTCACTCACCTGGGAATCCTTGGTCACCCTTGGGTCCTTTGGGGCCTCTGTCACCCACGGCCCCAGAGGGCCCGGTGTTGCCCATGAGTCCTTGCTCACCCTTGGGCCCTTCAGTGAAGACAGGATAGTTAAGCCCAGTGCATGGTGTAGGTTCTGCAGCCACACCCCCCCCCCCCCGCCCCTGCCACAGAACTGGCCCCTCACTGTACCTTTCTCCCCTGGAAGACCGAGCACACCAGGCTGTCCCTGTGGGCCTGGGTCCCCAACCCATCCTTTCTGTCCAGGGAATCCTGCAGCTCCGGAGCTCCCTTCGTCCCCTTTGATCCCAGGAAGTGCATTTGGCCCAGGTGGTCCTGGAGGGCCTTGGTAGCCTGAGGGCATAAGTCACAGTGTGGAGGGTTACCACCCTCAGTGGATGCCACCGCAACCGTCCACACCCCCCTGGAGTAGGAGGGCACTCTCCCCGGGGGTTTGATGCCCCAGGGACCTTCTATCTGCAAACCACAAATGATGATAACTTAGGGAACACTCTGGCCTCATCCCTGCCATAGTGGGCATGTCAGAAACTCTAGCCTTTTAAAGGCTGACTGTTAGTGTAAACTGCCTTTTGCTTGTCTTTTATCTTTCACAGTGGTCACTCAGGCTGCCCGTGTCTCTTGAATGTTTTAAATAATGTCTATAGGAATAATAATAATAATAATAATAATAATAATAATAATAATGATGTCTTGAATCTACAGGAACCTGAGGTTTAAATAATTGCTAGTCAGCAGCTTTGTCTTTATGCCATCTCCTCGCCAGCATATTTTTCATACTCTGTCTGTCTCTGTCCCTCTCTGTCTCTCTCTTTCCATCTCTTTCCGTCTCTCTCTGTCTCTCTCCTCTTTATTTTTTGTATGAGTATACCATTGCTCTCTTCAGACACACCAGAAGAGGGCATCAGGTCCCATTACAGATGGTTGTGAGCCGCCATGTGGTTGCTGGGAACTGAACTCAGGACCTCTGGAAGAGCAGTCAGTGCTCTTAACCTCTGAGCCATCTCTCCAGCCTCACTCTGTCTCTTTTTTTAATACTTAGCTAGGTCGTGGTGGATGTGGCCGGTGATTAAAAATACAAACGCTAAATGGTGAGAAAGGAGGAAACAGGCAGGCAGGTGCATGGCTTATCCTGTCTTGTGATGTCACGGGGACCATGTGCTGTGGGTGACCGGGTGGTGATGACACTGTTCCTCTGCTCGTCTGCACAGTGTGTGGATTTAAACTGCTCCCTGAGGCCTGCCAACCATCACAGCCCCTGCTTACCTTGCAAGCCAAATATTCCTGGTGCCCCTACATCACCAGGTGCCCCAGAGATGTTGGATGGTGGAGAGATACCAGGGAAACCCTGAAGTCCTGGGCTTCCAGCTGGGCCACGTTCCCCTTAGGAGGAAAACAGAAGTTGATTTAGTACCACCTGCCCACTTTGAAGGACTCCCATTTCCTCCTGAGTTGTTCTCTCCAAGGGAACAGCATTGTCGAGGGTGAGATAGGTGTCCTCAGGACAAGGAATATTTCAGGAGAGGAAGAGGCATATGACTGTGCTCAGGACTGAACCCCAGTCCCATTAGCTCCAGGCCAGCTACCATGTGTCCTGAGAACTCAGACACTGCCTTGAGAGAATGGCTGTCAGAGCCCATGAGGAGGGGATGCTGGAGTCCATGACCACAGCTAACTCACCATTCAGGGACTCCAATACCAAAGGTAAGGGGGAAGAGAGAGTAGGTGTCTTTCAATAACTGAGTGGGGCTATAAAATGAGCCAAGACTAGTGTAAAATAAGCTGGACCACAGTCTTATAATAGGAACAGGCCAAGAGTGCATGCCCATGAATTCTCCTCGGAGGACCTCGGCTATGTAGCATCTGCCACAAGCTGAGGGTTCTGCTCATGGAGACAACATGGCTACTTACCTGGGGTTCCCCGCTCCCCTTTCTGCCCTGGAGCTCCCACAGGGCCTGGAAGTGTGTTGGCCTCTCCCCGGTCACCTCTGTCTCCAGTGGGGCCTGGGAACCCTGGGTCTCCATGGGCATCAACACCTGCAATAAAATTTCAACAGCAGAGGTTGGTGCCAGCTCCATCCATGTAGGGGAGGTGACCTGCCCCATGTGGCATGACAATCCTCATAGTGTGAAGTAGAGAAACGGAGGCAGTCGCCACAATGTCCCCTAGCCCTGGTCTCAGCATCATAGGATCTGAGACTCAAATGGGCTGGCCACAGAGAACACGGTAGAACCCTCTCTCCATGGACAGGAAACCTTATGCCTGCAGAGGGCGTGAGATCACGGCAGCAGCCACGCTAGAGGACCTCATCCCAGGTCTCCTGGTTCTGGTAGATGTTCATGCTCTGTCTTTATTGGGTTTTTGGAAATTTGACATTATTTAAAAATTTGACATTATTTCCTGATCACATGTCAGGTGCTGAAGGCAGAGTGAATAGCAACACAGTCTCACAGTAATTGCCACAGCCCCACCATGACTGTTGCAGTCTCACTCTGGCTGCCACAGCTTCACCAGGATTGCTGTCATTTGCCCATTGAAAATGGAACCCATACGGGAACATGAGTGCATGAATTTCCCTGCAGGTGGATGAATGCTTAGTAATGTAAAAACCCACAAAGTACAGCCAAAGAGCAACTATAGGATGGCGATCCCCCTTTCTTGTTTAAATATATATATATTTTAAAACTTCCCCACTGAGCATGCATGATTTTTATAAATTGTAGGGAAGGTAATGGATGGTCTGGCAATCCCAGGCCAGTGCCCTCTTCTCCAGCACTGAGATGGGGCCGGGGCACCGCTGAGTACCTGGGGATCCAGGGAAGCCTTTGGTGCCTGGCAGGCCGTGCAACCCGCTGATCCCTCGGATCCCTGGAAAACCTGTAGGAAATTGGCTTAGCGTCAGCTGTGTCGTATAGGACAGCCCAGGGCTGTGGCTGGGAGTGCTCCCAAGACATTTCTAACATGCTTTCCTGTACACACGTGTGTTACATGTGTGGGCAGCGCTGCCCTTCATGCAACATGCAGACTGTCACTCATGTGACCCACAGCACTACGAAACAACACTTTTCAGACCTCTCAGGACTCATAGAGCTGTCAGGGGACAGACAGGCATTGTCTCTGGGATGCCCATCATGGCGTGATGCCCGTCATGGTCTCCAGGATGCCCATTACAGCACATGACTGATTTATAAAAGCTGTGCTTGGGCCAGTGACTTGGCTCAGTGGGTAAGGGTGCTTGCTTCCAGGGCTGACGACCTAAGTTCAGGAATTCAGTCTCTACTTGGTGGAAGGGGAGAACTCACCCCTGCAAGCTGACCTTTGACAGTTTTATGTGTATATGACACACAGTAAATGTAATTTTAAAAAAATAAAGCTTTTCTGGGAGCACTCAGCCCAGTGTCACTTCCATCCTGCCCATTTCTAGAGGGCACAGAACACAGGTGACTGCCCGAGTTGGGTGTGGTCTCAGAATCCACAGTTTTGTCTCAAGGTCTTGGAACCTGGCACATGGCAGCCAGCAACAGAACATGAGGACACTATGTATGTCCTGATCGGCCAATATACTGTGTAGAGTGACTAAAGACCCGGCCCTCTCTGGAAGCTTCAGATCATTTTCCAACAAGCATATCCCCTGTCTGCTGAAGAGAGTGTCTGGCCTTTGGCCAGTGGGTTGAATGGATGTAAACCAGCCTTTAGAGTGTACTGGAGCCATGGCTAGCCCCTGGCACACCCGCCCCTGTGTATCCCCTGGGCTCTGAGAGAGTAGCGTTAAAGAAGCTCCGATCCCTGCAACCTGGCAACTCCATCCTGAGTATTGGGGGAGGGGGGTGTCACTCGTCTCTCTTCCTGGAAAGAACATCGCTTACCTGGTAGACCTGGTACGCCCGGCCAACCGAAATCACCCTTGTCACCGGGTATTCCGATCCGTCCAGGCTCTCCCTGTGGCCCTTGCAGCCCTGTGAGCCCTGGAAAGCCTGTGGAGAAATGTGCAAGTAAGAGACCTTGCAGGCAGCACAGGCCTCTGAGGCGCCTCCTGTGAGGTCATAACTGGCTGTGTACATCCTGAATTTCTAGGGGTTATCACAGCCCGTGTGGCTTCGCTATGCATTGCTGGTTTCCACACAGAGCGAGTGGGAAGCACATACAGGCTCTTCTCCTGGAGGCGAGTGTTTGCCACAGAGGAGGAGATGGCAAAGGTGGCTGGCCACTGGCTTCTCACCTCAGGAGGCCATACACCTGGGCAGGCTGTGGCTACGATCTTACCTGTCTGTCCTTTAAGTCCAGGAGAGCCCTGAGCTCCGGCCATGCCTGTTATCCCAGGAAATCCAACGTCACCCTCAGCTCCTTTCTCTCCAAAGAATCCCTTGAGACCTGGAAGCAGAGCTTTGCTGTGTGGCACGAGTGTGCTTCCCACGAGTGACCCATATTGACATGTGTGCTGTCTCTGCCGCCCCCCAGACACGGGGGCTACTTCTGGCTACAGTCACCCCCAGAGGGTGATGGGCAAAGAGGTTGTCCTCCAATTAAGTAAACGACTCAGACTCATTCATGGGCATTGGCTTTGAAGACCTCAGCCATTCACTGCAGTCTCTTATGACTTTAGCAAATACTAATGCACTCGGCAAGACGGGCCTAGAGACAGGCTCTGGACTGTTGGTGACTGAAGAAATTAAATCACTTATGTACCTGGAATTCCGGTGACTCCCCGTTCCCCCTTCAGGCCTGGGCTTCCTGGTAAGTCCACAGTGTCCCCGATATCACCTGCAATGCGCAGAGAGGATGATGATGAGAGGCTTTGCTGCTGGGGTGAAATTAGCTTTGGAGCTTCGCTTGTGCAGTCTGGCTCCACCTGTCCAGCAGCACCCCCAGGTCTGATGTCGGACCCCTGCTTCCACTGTCCCCAAAACACTTACCAAAGTCCCCAGTAGGGCCTGTCTCGCCAAAACCCCCTGCTACTCCTGGAGCACCCTTCTCGCCCTAAGACAAAAGGGAGCAGAAGCGATATTGAGGCTTCAAGCACTGAAAAGCCAGGACGGGGCAGTGGTGGCTGCTGAGTACTCAGGCTGCCACTGACAGGCGCAGGGAAGGGAACTTTGTCCTTGTCCTTGTGTTGGCGCCTGGCTTTTAGCAGTCTTCGCTGCTTCCAAATCTGTGGATTGGTCCCAGACCAGAGGCAGGAAGTAAATCTCATAGGAGAAGCTGAGCAGAGGCATCCACTCACCCGGCTTCCTGTGAATCCTGGGAACCCAGAAATTCCAGGAGGGCCAGACACCCCGGGAAATCCTGGCAAGCCTGGTGAGCCAGGGACTCCGATGTCTCCCTTGGCTCCTTTGATGAAGCCGGGCCTTCCAGGTAGCCCAGGGACTCCAGACACCCCGGGGACCCCGGGCATTCCTTGGATGCCTGTAGAAAGAGCAGTGAGTTAGACCTGGCGAGGAGGAGGCCCATTCCCCCCATGCTTGCAGCAGTATTCTGGGCATGTCGTCCAGTGTCCAGAGCTAGAAACCACGGCACAGAAGAGGGCCATGGCTCTGGTATCAAGACAGCCCCAAGCCCGACTGCACAGGCACTGAGGTACGGGAAGACTAAAAGCACAAAGGAAGCCTGGCAGAGTGCAGGGCTGCCCCAGCAGGCATCAAGGCAGGCAGGGCGGGGCCCGGCGGCCGCATGGCTGCTGTCTCACCTTTTAAGCCCAGGTAGCCTTTCAAACCCATTGGCCCTTCATCTCCCTTTTCTCCCTTGATGTCCTTCATCCCCGGCAGGATGAGAGGAGGTGGTCCTGGGGGGCCCCGGTCCCCTCGGTTTCCTGGAAGGGAACAGAGGTTGGTAATGTCCTGAGACCCCAGCGATGGTGAGGGAATCAAACTTTAAACTGGTCTTGTCCTCAGAACTCTGGCTGCTGATGTCAGGGATGGACATTTAGAGGAACGACAACCCTGGAGGCTGCAGGAGCCACAGTGAGGGAAAAGGCCACAGAGTATGGGCAACTGCATCCCTAACTCATTATTTTTTTTAAAAGAAGTATTTATTTGTATTATGTATATGAGAACACTATAGCTATCTCCAGACACACCAGAAGAGGGCACCAGATCCCAGTACAGATGGTTGTGAGCCACCATGTGGTTGCTGGGAATTGAACTCAGGACCTCTGGAAGAGCAGTTGGCGCTCTTAACTGCTGAGCCATCTCTCCAGCCCCCTAATTTAATATTAATTTTTAGCCTTTTGTCCTGTTATCTTTTGAGGTAAGATTCCACATAGTCTAGACTGCTGGAGCACATACATAGATCTTTCCAAGTCCCAGGATTACAGGCACGAACCACTGTGCCTAGTCCTAATTTAAACTGTAAAAGATCAACTTCTGCTTCATGGCCTGAAATATCTGAGTTAGCATGAAAATTATTTAAGAAC
The DNA here is from genome assembly GCA_019843815.1 of Montemys delectorum. NCBI lineage: Eukaryota > Metazoa > Chordata > Mammalia > Rodentia > Muridae > Montemys > Montemys delectorum. The sequence continues at coordinate 19,357 of JADRCD010194326.1, read as the reverse complement.
ACAGGTGTGGGTTAAAATCTTGGAAGAACTATTTTGCTACAAGTCTGTTAAAGTTGTAACTTTTAGCTAGGTTCAGTGGGATTAGGCCTGTGTGTGCCAGTTTGACACAAGCTGGAGTTATCACAGAGAAAGGAGCCTCCCTTGAGGAAATGCCTCCATGAATTCCAGTTGTAAGGCATTTTCTCAATTAGTGATCGAGGGGGGTGGGCCCCTTGTGGGTGGTGCCATCCCTGGGCTGGTAGTCCTGGGTTCTATAAGAGAGCAAGTTGAGCAAGCCAAGGGAAGCAAGGCAGTAAGGAACATCCCTCCATGGCCTCTGCATCAGCTTCTGCTTCCTGACCCGCTTGAGTTCCAGTCCTGACTTCCTTTGGTGATGAACAGCCATGTGGAAGTGTAAGCTGAATAAACCCTTTCCTCCCCAACTTGCTTCTTGGTCATGATGTTTGTGCAGGAATAGAAACTCTGACTAAGGCAGCCTGCTATTCCAGCTACTGAGTGAGGGGCTGAGGTTGGAGGTTTGAACCCAGGAGTTCAAGACTAGGCTTGGATTTTGGAAACTTTTTTTTTTTTTCTGCATGGGATTGAGCCCTGATCCACATGCACATAGCTGAGCTATAGCCCCAGCCGTAACCCATAAAATTATTTCATCTTCATTGTTTTGAGGTAGAATCTTGCTCCGTAGCCCTGGCTGGTCCCCAATCACTATGTATGCTGTCCCCCGGCTCATGTCCCCCGGCTCATGTGCCCCGGCTCACACAGGGCCTGGCTCATGTCCCCCAGCTCATGTCCCCCGCCCCATGTCCCCCGGCTCATGTCCCCCGGCTCATGTCCCCCGGCTCATGTCCCCCAGCTCATGTCCCCTGGCTCATGTCCCCCAGCTCATGTCCCTGGCTCACACAGGGCCTGTCTCTAGGCTTCCTTTTCTTTGTTTCTTCTTTTTCTTCCTTTTCCATCCATTTTTTTTAAGCATTTTTGTTGATGTGAGATTTATGGACCATACAACTCACTGTTTGCTGTTCCTTTGTTTGTTTTTCTGAGACAAGTTCTCACCACATAGCTTTGGCTGTCCTGGAACTCACTATGTGTGCCAGGCTAGCCTTGACCTCACGGAGACAAGTGCTGGGACTCACACCACTATACTGGGCTCAGCATTTTCAAGAGAGAAGTCTGATGGTTTTGAGTATACTTAGCTGTGCGGCCATCACCAAATCTAACCTTAGAACACTTTCACCAGAGAGTAAGCCTGGAATCATTTCCACTGTCCTCCCGTCCCCACCCCAACCCTTGGGAACCGCCTATCTACTTTTGTCTAGAGGTTTGCTTACCTTGGACAGCACGCACGAGTGTGCGCGAGTACAAACACACACACATACATACACACTTGCACATACATGTGTGTGTGTGCACGCACACACACACACACACACACACACACGCACTTGTGCGCGAACACACGCACACGGAAGTGTGGGAGCTCAGTCATCTCTGCTCGTCCGGTGTCTACACCACATTTCCTTTATCTGTGGGCCGGAGGATGTCTGGGTTGCTTCCATTTCTGGATATTCTAAATGAGGCTGCTGTGAGCACTTGTGTAAAACATCTGCCCAGAGATAAGTTCTTAACTATGTTTTCCTAGGAGAATTTCTGGGTAACTCCATGTTTACCTGTCCTTCCTCTTGGAGTGCTGTCCCCTCCTTCGCCAAAGGCATATCCCCCCCAACACCCTACCACCTTTCTTTGTCTGTCTGTCTGTCTGTCTGTCTGTCTGTCTGTCTGTGTTTTGTTTGTTTGTTTTGAGGTAGGGTCTCACTATGTAACTCTGTCTGTCCTTGAACTCACTATGTTGACCAGGTTGGCCTTGAGCTCATAGAGATCCACCTGCTCCTGCTTCCTGACCACCGAGATTAAAGCTGTGCACCACCATGCCTCTGTTTCAAAACACCTCCCCCCCCCCCACCCCTGCTCTGCCTCTGCAGCTCCCGCTTGCTAAGCTACAGTAATTATGATGGAATGGGCTTTTGTGGCAATGTGGCGATCTCCGTTCTTTACATTGCCTTTAACTTTGCTTTGGAGACCTCCTTTTGGCTAGGGTTGTATGATCCGCTGCCAGTGTGTCGGGGGAGATGGGGGCAGTCTTGGAGCTGGGATCATCTGATTGGCTGTTTGCAGCTTCCAGCTTTGGAACGCTGGGCCCAGGAGAGCCCTCCCAGCCGCACTGCTGCCTTGAAGGTGAACCACGGTTCCCTGAGGATAATCCTTTTGTTGTTGCTTTGTATTTGATGCGTCCGGGGCGGACCTACAGTCTCCTGCTCATTGGGACGCACCCGGTGGCTCTATGCTCTGCTCCTGAGCTCCAGCAGCAGATGCCTTTCATGTTTTTTTAGACATTTTTATTTTGACACATGGTCTCACTAAGTTCTTCAGGCTGTCCTGGAGCTCACTCTACATCCCACCCAGGCCTTGAACTTTCGAACCTCTTGCCTGCGCCTCCTCAGTAGACAGGGTGGTTCCCATCATACCTGGCTCCTTTGCTTGTTGACTAGCATGTATTGTACAAGGTCACAGGGCTCATCAGGACACACACATGACACACTTTGATCATGGCTGCTTCTCTTCCCTTTCTCCTCCTGTTGGTCCCCTTCTCTTCCTGCCCTTCTTGTATTTTCACGGCATATGTGCCCACTCACGTGCACTCGCGCGTGCACATACATACACATACTCTCACACACCTGTGCGTATATATGTATATATTCATTCTACATATGAGAGAAAATATGATATTTGGATATTTTTCCCTGCTAAGTCTGGCTTATTTACCAAACACAGAGACCTTTGGATCTTAAGCGAGGACACACCTTTAACGCCTGGCTCGCCAGGCAGGCCTTTCAAACCAGGAACTCCAAAGAATCCGGCTTCTCCTTTGACTCCTGGGAAGCCAGGTCTTCCCTTAAGTCCCAGCATGCCCTGGAAGCCATCCATTCCAGGGGATCCTCGATCGCCTTTAGAGGAAGAGGAGAAGAGAGTCAGGGACCAAGCACGTGGGCCATGCCAGTCTTCCTGTATCCTGGACACTGCGGCCATGTCACTCACATGAGAGCCTGTGAAGACCCTCACCCTGAGATCAAATCCCAGGAGTCCTTTTCTAACAAACAGAGGATGTAGGGCCGCGCTGTCTGCAGAGCCCACGCAGAGGGCATGGGGCCGTGCTGTCTGCAGAGCCCACAGAAGTCAGGTGCAAGACAGTATAAGGCCTTTGAATGGCCCGGCCTGCTCAAAGCATTCAAGGGCCCCAGGCCTGCTCAAAGCCTTCAAGGGCCCCAGGCCTGCTCAAAGCCTTCAAGGGCCCCAGGCCTGCTCAAAGCATGGGCAGGTGCTACGGGCAGTGCAGACCTTACTAAGGGATTTCGGGCAACTTACACTCATATGAAGGACCACTTGCAATTGTTTGTGTGTGTGTGTGTGTGTGTGTGTGTGTGTGTGTGAAGAATTCAACTCCAGGTGTTCAATAAAAACACTATTCTCTGGGATCTAATCCTGTTTTCTTTTCTTTTTTGTTTGTTTGTTTTTTCAAGACAGGGTTTCTCCTGTAGCCCTGTCTGTCCTGGAACTCACTCTATAGACCAGGCTGACCTTGAACTCAGAAATCTGCCTGCCTCTGCCTCCCAAGTGCTGGGATTAAAGGTGTGCGCCACCACCGCCTGGCTAGAGATTTATTTTTTATTATTATATGTAAGTATGTGTAAGTAGCTGTCTTCAGACACACCAGAAGAGGGCGTCAGATCTCTTTATGGATGGTTGTGAGCCACCATGTGGTTGCTGGGATTTGAACTCAGGACCTTCGGAAGAGCAGTCAGTGCTCTTAACCTCTGAGCCATCTCGCCAGCCCCTCTAATCTGTTCTCCACAGGCTCTGTCTAGATCTTTACCTGTGTTGCTGACCCTGATGGAAAACTAGCTTTCTAGGTAAGATAAGCTAGCATCCTAGGGCCCTGTGGCTTCAGGTCTGCAGGTGTGTGAGGTCAGCTTCCAGCCAGCTACGGGGGGTGGGGGTGGGGCCTGGGAGCTCGGGCGGGGCGGGGCTGGGACAGCTGCTGGAGTCACACTCCACCCCAGCAAGGGAAGCCCTTCCCTGGCTCCACATTTACCTTTCTGCCCAGGGATGCCAGGCATCCCCGCCATTCCTTTAAATCCAGGGCTTCCAGGATGGCCACGCTCGCCCGACATACCGGCGTCGCCTCTGTCCCCAGACAGACCTTTCATACCCACAGGGCCAGGGACACCAGGGTCACCAGGCTCGCCCCTGTCTCCAGGCAAACCTGTCAGAGAGAGAAAAGCAAAATTAAACGGCACAGGGACAACCCTTACCATGCCTTAGGGAAGAGAAGTCTCCTTGGAGGAAAACAGAAAGCTGTCCGGACAAAGATGATAAGCTTAGATTTCAGCCTGTGAGCCCTGCAGAGATAGGTTTCCTAGAGGTCGCTGTGACAAGGGGCTGACTCTGAGGGACAGACAGTCCAGGGTGGCTCTGCCCCGGTATGGCTTCCTGCTTCCTAAACAGGGATCCATGCTGATGGGATGGAGCGCAGCAGGAAACTGCCCAGGGTCAGCAAGGAGGCAGATGCTTCTGGGCCCTCCGTTTGACTCATTCTCTGCTCAGTCCTGACTATGGCACTGTCCTTCCAGACTTCCTGCCACCCAGGCTCCCCTGTAGCAAGGAGCTGGAGGGTTTTAGATTCCTCCCTTACTGCGGTTGCCTACTTCAAGTCTCCAATGGCCCTCAGCTTGGTATTCATTACTTTTTACCCTCTGCCAATCTCCTCACCCACACCACTGTCCCTCTCTTTTAAATGAGCTCTTAGCTCAGCCCTTGGACACTTGTGCCTCTGTTCTGGTTGCCCCCTTTCTTTTGTGTCCTCTGCCCCACTTTAGTTCCACCTGCCTCCTCCTCTGTAGGACTGTCCTATCTGCATGATCCTTGGCCTCTGAAATATGCAGCTCCCAGCTCCAGCCTCTGCCTGCCTTACCCTGGCCAAACACAAGCTTGTCCAGAATGAGACCATCTACCTACTAAAGTGTGGCTCATTTAGAGTAGGGCCTTTGTATTTTTTTCTTCTCCTGGATCTTTATAGACCATGTGTGGGTCTAGGAGCTGGTGAGCCTTGGGGACATGTTAGCAGATGGCATCTCAGCACTTGCCACTTTGTAAGCTCAGGCATCAGTGTGGCACACAGGAAAGCTGGCTTCTCTGGGGTCCAGGCCACAGTTTTGACACAGACAAGGCCACCTATAGGGACCCCTGAGACCAGGACACAGGAAAGGCCTGGTTTTTGAGGCAGTGGTGGGAGGTGGGGAGGGGGTCTGTGTGCACAGTTGATTGCCTAAAGAGACAGCGAAGGCATCGGCAAAGTTACTTCCTGACTGTGGCAAACCAGGGAATATAGGAGGATTAGAGACTTTTTAAAGTTCAAGAGTGAATACTCCATTAAGGACCCTCTCATTTATCAGTGTTATGGCACAGGTAAAACCTTTATACATTGAAAAAAAGTTCATAATGAGCAGAGCAAAAAATCCTGAAGCTGGATGCGGGGGCTTACACTTATAGTTCCATCGTTGGATCAAGAGAATTGCTTGAAAAGTTTGAGACCAGCCTGGGCAGCATATTTAGATCTTGTCTCACAAGATCATAATAAAACAAAATTTAGGAAGCATTTGTTGGTCAGCAAAAAGCCCTGGATCAGCTTTGTGCTGAGCAAACTGGGAGAGGTGACCACACCTGGGTCCCGCAGCTCACCATTGTCTGTCAGTGCCCTAAGGACGACTCCACCCTGAGCTCCCTCCCCTTTCCTGCTTTGAATGTCATCTGTCCACATCAGAGCAGGACATACATGACAGGTGGCCAGGCTGAGCTATCCCCTCCGGCTGCTTTTCTTTTTGATGAGGTGTAGGCCCTGTTTTTGGAACCCCTTGCAGTTGTTGGGGGGTTCCTTCGAACACAGTTTGAGAGATCCCCTGGGAAAGACCGTGTCAGGATGGTTGTTAGCACCAATGAGGGTCCCATGCACTCCTAGAGTGCTGCAGTCTCACCTCCAAGGCCAGGGGAGCCTGGCAGCCCCAAAGGCCCCTCTCGGCCAGGAGCCCCTGGGAATCCATGTTGTCCTGGGGGCCCAGACAGCCCTGGCTGCCCCGAAGGTCCTGGGAAGCCTGGCTGACCTTTAAGCCCTGGCATCCCGGGCATCCCTTGGCTTCCTGCAAGAGTCAGAGACAGAGTTGTGAGACCATCACAGACAACATAGTCTATAAAAATAGCAAAAGGAGTCGTCAGTCAGGACGACAGGAAGTCTGGCCTCCACAAGGGGGCGCCACAACCCCTCCCCACCAGCGGCACTGGGAGGCCAGCGCCTTGAGTATTTCCTTCCTCTTTGCTGCTGGGCGAATATTCCAGGAAAGCGAAATTCTATTCTCGTGCTGCTGCGCCATAAGTCCTTCCTCCTTCGGGTTGGTAATATTAGCATTCAGCCACATTAAAAAATATTCTTAAGGACTGGGTAGTCATCTCTGGGGTTTTAAGCACTGCTCTGAGGAAGACCCAAGGTCACTTTCCAGCACCTGTGTTACTCCAGCTCCAGGGGCTCCGATGCCCTCTTGTGGCCTCCTCGTGTACCAGCACTCATACCCTCTGCAGACACCCATCAATATCAACCAACCAGACCCCCTCCCCCCCCAGCTCCCAAAGACCAAACCACCAACCAAAGAGTACACGTGGAGGGACTCATGGCTCCAGCTGCATATGTAGCAGAGGATGGCCTTATCTGGCATCAAGGGAGGAGAGGCTGTTGGTCCTGTGGAGGCTTGATGCCCCAGTGTAGCGGAATGCTAGGATGGTGAGGTGGGTGTGGCTGGGTAGTTGGGGGAGCACCCTCATAGAAGAAGCAGGGGGAGGTGGGATAGGATAAAGGGGTTTGCGGAGGGGAAACCGGGAAGGGGGATACCATTTTAAATGTAAATAAATAAATTAACCAATAAAAATATAAAGAGAAAAACTGGTCTCATTGGGAAAAAATGTAAAATAAATCTTAAAAGTATTTTCTTCGCAAACACTTAGGCGGCCGTGTGAACAAAGTGTCCGATCATATGGACACATTGGGTGCGTGTTCTATTCTCTCCCACCAGCCACCGGCTCTCAAGGCTGAGCTATGAGGAGGAGTGTGGGGCTTCAGTGCACACATCCACGTTGCTACAGGTGACCGACCTCTTCAGCACCTTAGCCATCGATGGAGCAAGTCAAAGCAAACACCCACCGTTCTCAATGCATCACACCGATTCACTAACCCGCCAGTGTCTACCCAGAATCACTCCTTACATGGAGGCAAAACCAGGCACCTTGCAGATGAGGCTGGGAGAGGCGTGAGCTGTGCTTGTGTGCTTTTGACTGTCGGTAGCATGCATTGCTCCTAGTCTTTTGCCTTTTGCTCTCTAAACATTTTGTTATTTTTCCTACAGATGTTAGTCCTTCTGAGAAGCAGACCAGCAGCCTACATGACTGGATTTTCCTTCACATGAACTTAAGTTTACTGCTCAGACTTTAATTTTGGCCGGGCGTGGTGGTGCATGTCTTTAATCTCAGCACTCAAGAGGCAGAAGCAGGTGGATCTCTGTGAGTTCAAGGCCAACCTGGTCTGGAAAGAGAGTCCAGGACAGCTAGGGCTCTGTTACACAGAGAAACCCTATCTGGAAAAACAAAACAAACAAAAAACTTAAATTTTGTTGATACTATGTAGACAATTAACATGTCTCTGGACATGGGACATATTTTGGTATGCATGCACATGTGAGTTCGTTGTCTGTGTGCATGTGTGCTTCTCTTGTGTGCTGGGACTGAGTGAAAACCAAGCAAGATCACATTCTCTCACGTGCACACTGTGGGCTTCTTACCAGCCCCTGAGAAGGAAGCTGCACTCGCCCTGGAGACTGCACCTCAGTGTAGCTGGGGTGTAGTCCTCCATTTGTCAAGTGACTCACCTCTGAATCCAGGTGCTCCTAGTTCTCCTGGGAGCCCTTTTAGCCCAGGTTGCCCCGGTAGTCCAGCATCTCCTCGGGTCCCAGGCTGGGCCCCTAGCACTTCTCCTGGAATCCCTCTGTCCCCAGGGGGTCCAGCTGGCCCTGGAAGTCCAATGGGGCCTGGGGGTCCATCTGGACCAGGGAGGCCTGTGGCACCTTTGGATCCTCGGGGTCCCATGAACCCTAAAACAAGACAAAGGTGGTACCCATAGTCACAGGTCTACAAAATCATGTTCTGAGACAGTGTTGACAAAAGGCAGGAGGGAGCCAGGGTGGGGTTTGAACTAACTCTAGGAGGTTTGTTTCTGCAGCCTGAGAGCCCACCCGCTGCCTTCTCGGAACCTGGGCCTCTCAATGTCTGTAAACCTCTTCGAATCCCTTCACCGTTAGCTTTCACTCTTTGCTGTATCAAACATGGATGGAATGATGCAAACAGACCCTAACCCTACAGATGGTGATCAGCGGGGGTGGGGTGAGCGGGAGAGCCATGGACAGCCAAAGACAGGGACATTACAGGGATGTTCTGTGTGGCACTGTGAGTGACCATGAGACCACGAGCCTAATATTCTTATTTTAAGATAGAGTCTCATTGTGTAGCCCTGGCGAGCTTGGAGCTTGATAGTCAACCAAGCTGGCCTCTACTCACAAAGATCTGCCTGCCTCTGTCTCCTGAGTGCTGGGATTAGAGGTGTGCACTGCTACCCCAGACACTGTGTGCTTACCCTTAACTACCTACCCACTTGGAATAAGGGACCCTCGCCTCTGGGGCGGGGGGTTGGAACTTGAGAGAGGGCTCAGTGATTAAGAGCACCGGCAACTCTTGCAGATGACCTAAGTTTGATTCCCAGTATCCACATACTGGCTCACAACCATCCTTATCTCCAGGTCCAGGGCATCCAATGTCTTCCTCTAGCCTCTTTGGGTACCATGCATGCACATGGTGCATATACCTACATGCAGGCAAATACTCCTAGTGAAGTGCACCTTGGTATTCTATGAAATAATGAGGTCACCAGGGCACTGAATTAATCAATATGTTAATCCCTTTATCGGTTAATAACACAGTGGCAGTAAAGGAAGGATATGGAGCCTAGTTGGGGAGGCAGAGACATGTTCTTGGTGGCTGGATCTACCCATATGACCCCTTTCTCTGCTTCCTGGCCACCATGATGTACAGCTTAGTCCTGCTCACCCCACCATGATGAATGGAGCCAGTAAACCGTGAGCCAAAATAAATAAATCCTCCCCATTGTGGATTTATTCCTCAGGTGTGTAGGTCATGCAAACCTAACTACAGGCTGGTAACCCAAGGTGGCAGGGTCATCTGTATGTTCAGAACATTTTCAGGAGAGAACTATGCTAGAATGTTCACTAACTACACTATTCACTGAGGTTTCCCCACGAAATGTCTCCTGTTCCCATAAGATCTCTGCCACAACTCAGTACAACATCAAGGATGAAGGCCAAGGAGAGCACAGGTGATAGTTACTAACAAGTGTCACTGTAACTTTAAATCCTGGGAGATAATTGCGCTGGGGTGGGCCTGATGACACGCGTGAGCTATTCCCTGAGCATAAGGGTACAAAGCCGTGTGGACTCACCTGGGGGCCCTGGGAAGCCTTCTCGACCTGGGTCTCCCGGAAAGCCCTTGAGTCCTTGTTCTCCAGAAGCTCCTGGGAATCCTGGCATTCCTCTGATGCCTTTGGCCCCTAGACACCCAAGGAAACCACAGGCATGTCAGATCCCCTGAGAACCAATGGGACGTGATTCAGCTTCACTGTGAACCAGTGAGGTCTGTCCTGGAACTTGGAAGTGATGAATCTCGGGGAGCCTGGCCTAGGACGGCTCTCACTGTCTGTCCTCAGAGTAGGGATCCACTGCTTACTGCTTGTGTTTTGTTGTTGTTGTTGGCTTTTCAAGACAGGGTTTCGCTGTGTAGCCCTGGCTATCCTGGAACTCACTTTGTAGACCAGGCTGGCTTTGAATTCACATAGATCTTCTTGTCTCTGCCTCCCAAAAGTGGTGGGACTAAAGGTGTGTACCACTCCCCTGCCCCCCAGCTCTGTGTAGATTCTTTACAGTGTGCACAGGAGCTGGCTTCCCTGGGAAGTGATCACAGCTGTGGCTGTTACTGGATGGCAGAACCCTGCCGTGTCCAGGGGTAAGCAGGCATTCGGGGCCAGTAGAAGGAAACCCAAGATTGGAAGCCAAAACCTCAGGCTATGAAGGCTGCACATTACCTGTGGGGCCTGGGGGTCCTGGCTGTCCAGGTGAGCCTGTGGGGCCTTCAACACAACCTGGAGACAGAGGAGAGGCAGGTGAGCTGAAATGACATCCATGCTGAAGTTCACTGTCTGGGTACCCCTGTGGTCAGAAGCAGCCAGGCAGACTGGCTACCATTTAATGTCCAGATTAACTCAATGACCTAATTTCTCCTGGCTCTGATCAAAATAAAAGTTGAATTCTCATCATGTAAAGAGTCAGAATATTAACATAAAGTGCCAATGAAGTCAATCCAATAAAAACTGGTACCGTGCTGGCAAATACTATTTCCTCATGGGGACAATAGCCCAGACAAATCATTGTGGGTTCCCACAAGTTCAGGGACACAGGTTTCTTCCATTGGAAAATATCTGTCTGCAGATGGACACACTTTATGATCTCTAAAGAGATTCTTTAGTTTCTGTGTGAATTTGAATTATTCAGAATTAGCCACAGTGATAAGTTGCTTTGAGCGAGTGCAAGTTTAAACCTGGTGTTGTGGTTTGCTTAAGACAGGTACCCATAGGCTCTTACACTGGAGTGGTACTTCCTGGGAGGGATTAGCAGGTAGGGCCTTGTTGGAGGAAGTGTGTCAGCAGGGGTGGGCTTTGGGGTTTTAAAAGCTCAAGCCAAGCCCAGCACCTCTCTTTTCCTGCTGTCTGTGGTTTTGAATTTAGAACTCTCAGCTCTTTCTCCAGCACCATGTCTGCCTGCGAGCTGCCATGCTTCCCGCCATGATGAGAATGGACTGAACCTCTGAAACCGTAAACCATTCCCAATGAAATGCTTCCTTTAATAAGAGTTACTTTGGTCATGGCGACTCTTCACAGTGATAGAACAGTGACTGAGACACCAGGGCTGTAGATGCTTCTGGGGCCTAGGATGATGAGCTCAGCTCGCTTCGCTGCTGAGCATCCTTTAGTAAAGACAGATGCACTACAAGCATGGCTAGTCAAGAGATCACTCTTGCCCATCTGTATGAGAACACAGGCCAGGCTCCCACGGGTCACAGGTCATTGAGTCCCACGTTTTACCATCTATAGTAACACAGCCTTGAGCCACTTGCTCTCCCTCGTCGTACCTGGCTGAACGACCACTTGCTGGCCACCTCCAATAGGCCTTTTTACACCTGTGTCACAATCTGGAGAGACACAAACAAAGAAGGAGGCAAAATCAGAACCAATGGAAGCCATCAACTTAACCGTGCCTGGGCACATGTTTGAGTGTGTGTGTGTGTGTGTGTGTGTGTGTGTATGTATGTGCTGTTGTGCAGGCTGGGTGTGGGTGACCTCCTTTGCCCAAAGAAATTCTACATTCCAGCTGCCTAGCAGAGAGGAGGGTGGGCCCAGGGAGCCTGCGGTGCACATCTGTTCCATGTGTCATGAACAAATGTGGAATATGATGTTCCTGCACGGCACATGTGTTCCTGGGCACACGTACATGGATCTAGAAATGTAGGCGACACAGACACGCTGACTACCTGTCAGGATTCAGGAGGACAAAGAAAGACTCCTTCATACCTGTGAGTCCTGGGGTTCCTGGGGGACCTGGAGGACCAGGGAAGCCCGGAGGTCCAGGCAGCCCAGCATCTCCAGGGAAACCACGCTCGCCTTTCGGGCCTGGTAAGCCCTGTCCTGGAGGACCCACTTCTCCTGGAAAGCCCTTGGTTCCGGGTACACCATGGAAACCCGCATCCCCCGGAGGGCCTTTGATGCCATCACCCTGCAAGAAAATCCCAGTTACCTTCAAACGCATACAAACATCCGAGCCAGCTATGCCTTCCTCATTGCCCGTCCCCATTTCTCTGGAAGTCTGTGCTGTAGGCCAAGAACAGGTCAGCTGGGAGGAAAATGTCTATGCAAGTGACTGAGTTAGAACTTAGAGCAGTGCCTTTCAGCGCAGTGCATGGTCAGCCTGGAGACACATTTATAGTCAGGACCATGGGCACAGGAACCCCAGTCTGTCTGTTAGGATTAGCACATGTGACATACCTGCTGTTCATGAGGGATGTCAATCATTAGAGGAAAAGGATTTGGTTAGATGAGGAGCCATGGGGTCTTAGAATAAGGGGTGTCTACAGGGCTAGAACAGGGACAGGCTGGGTGTCCTGTCCAGCAGCATGCCCTGTGGTAATGATGCCTGCCAGGTAGGGACACTTGGGTGGCCATGGAGGGATAATGATAGGAGTGATGAACTCTGGGCAGTGGGCAGGGGCAGGGCTCACAGGGTAGCGCCAGCATGGTCCCGATGTCAGTGTTCTGTATGGCTAATAAGATGTTGGATGTCCTAGCATGCCTACGGGGTCACGGTGAGAAGGGGACTTCTGATGGCGGTAGGCAGGAGTTGAGAAGTCAGTCTGACCAGACATCGCTTTCTCCTTTGTATTCAAAGGTAAGAGAGTACTGTGGGAAGTCACTGGGCCAAGTCTCTTCTGTTTTTAGGACCCTCAAAGTATGTGTATATCCATATTTAGCCTCTCTAGTGTAGGTGGGGTCAAGGGTCAACAAAGCAGGACTTCCCATTTCATAGGGCCATCAGAGATCATAGAGCGGACAGTCTAGATTTTGGCTGTGGATGGCATGTGAGGGAGCCATTTTGTTCTAACCTTATGACATCATGTTCTAGCTTGCTAGAGCACGCAAGGTTTGTGAACACCGAGGGACACTAACTCTCCAAGATCTGCCTGAAAACAAGGAAGAGCCTCTCCTGACAACATGTGGGGCTTAGTGCACAGAGGCCATAATGGACATTTCTCCACTGTTTGAAGTGTTCACCCTGTGCTTCATAGGTCACTCACTAGTCTTTAAAGGCATGACGTCCGCTGACTAAAACAGAATGGACCTGTCCTAAGAGAGGTGAGAGCCAAGGTCAAGGCCACAGCACCTCAGATGTCCAAAGAACAGGAAGGAGTTGAGAAGTGGGGCTGGGTTGGCTGGAGTGAGGTCACAGCTTACCGGAGGACCAGGCAGGCCAGGGAATCCATCTAACCCGTCACGTCCTGGGACACCATCATCACCTTTCATCCCGTGTACACCAGGGATACCTGGCTGTCCTCGCTCACCTGGGAAAAATTTGCACGTGAATCTACGCAGCCAGGGCCACAGACTGTTAATTGAGCTGAGAAGCGTTAATTCTGGAGCTCTAACCTTTAGTAGTGATTGTTCTAGAGTCTCCCTTTACTCCTTTGGGTCCAGGAGCTCCTGCGACGCCCGGGGCTCCCTGTGGACAGAAACACACGGATGTCTCTTCCTCCTTCAGACTGTCAAAGGATCTTAAATTGCGCAGATTGTGGACAATAGCCTGCTGGAAAGAACTCTCCACAAGGCCGGGAGAAACCCTGCCCTTGGGCTTCAGGAAGGTGGTTACGATCATTAGAATCCAAACAGGTAATAGGCCTATAGGACGAATGGTAGCAATGGTCATTAGCCGGGATGGAGAGAGGCTTAAGAGCGCTTGGTGCTCTAGCTGAGGACTCAAGGTTCAATGAATTCCTAACAACCATATCTGTTATTACAGTGCCAGGGGATCTGATGCCCTCCTCTGGCCTCTGTGAGTACTGCATTCCTGTGGTGCAAGCGCGCGTGCGCTCGCGCTCTCTCTCTCTCTCTCTCTCTCTCTCTCTCTCTCTCTCACTCACACACACACACACACACACACACACACACACACACACACACACACCCTTGCCCCTAACAGCACATGAGCACACAGGAAAAACACCTATCACACATAAAATAAATAAATCTGTAAAAGAAGATATGGTTATGGTCACTTCCTATCTGGGTATGACCAATTGAGAAAAACCTTCCTTGGCGAGGTGAACAGCCTACTTCAGGGCTCTGAGATTGCTGCAGCCCACGGGGAAGAAATGGTCTGGGACTGGACTTTCGTGTGCTAGACATCACTTGTGGTGTATCTTGGTTAACTATTTGCAAGCGTTGGAGACTGCTGAGTGTTGGTTTAATTGAATGGAATGTTACGTGTGCTTGTGAACCACCGTGTGATAGAGAATTCCAGGGGAACTTGATTTATTGAGTTAGTTCTTGGCAGAGAAGGGGAACACTTCTGGGTTTAGGACAGCTGCTTACCCACAGATGGCACTCAGTGGGTGTTTATGGACCAACTCTCATGCTTCAACCACCCTTCCAGGTTATACAGCACAAATACTACCACTAACTAGCCAACCATCCAATTCATCATGCATCTATGCCATCCATCCATCCATCTGTCTATCCATTCATCCATTTAACCATCATCCATCCATCTGTCCATTCATCCATCCATCTAACCATCATCCATCATCCATCCATCCATCCACTCATCCATCCATCTAACCATCATCCATCCATCCATCTATCCATCCGTCCATCTATCTAAC
>JADRCD010194325.1:1421-35278 GCA_019843815.1 Montemys delectorum | reverse complement strand
TTTTTTTTTTTTTTTTTTTTTTTTTTTTTTGCAAATGTTCATTGCAATGAGTCAGGGGTCTGGTTCGAGGCCTCTGGCTTCTGTTACACTATTAATACTGGATTCTCACCAGTATTCCTCTTGGACATCCTATTGTTGCCCTGTGTTATGGAGATCCTATGGCTTTGGCAGGAATGGCCTCTTCAGTTGCTCCAGCAGTTTAGAGACGGGGTAAATGTTGGGATAGGGCAACTCAAAGCCAGATCTGGGTCTGGGTGGGAGCTGAGTTGGTCAGCCTGAGTTGGTTCAGCTTTCCTGAACCCCCGGGGCCAGCTCCCCAGCGTTGTCCAAGGGAGGGTTTCAGCCCTTGGACATTAGTGTGGCAGCCCAGATATAGACATCCATATGCCTATGGTGATGTCATGGTCCGTGGACGTAGACACAGACCCTGCTGCAGCAGGGTCACGGACCCAGATGTAGCCCTTGGGGCAGCACAGCCTGGACATCACCACGGCTTCAGACAGCAGTGCAGGCTGATCACGTCAGGCTGTCCCTCACCTCCATCAAAGCTCCAGTTCTCTCTTTCTTAAGCGTCTCTCTTTCTCTCATCTCTCCACCACATACTTGCTCACCATATTGGTGCCCACCCAAGGGCGATGTGTAGTGGTAGGCAGGCCTCTGCTGGTCAACCTTTTTTAAAATCACATGGCAGTGATTCTAAATAATGCCAACAATAGTATAGCCTGCCTCCTAACCAGTGACGGCACACGTCCCAAGTAATTGTTGTCAACCGAACTTCACACAACAGATCACCTTGACAAATTACTTATCCTAGAAAAATTTGTTCCCCCACCCCACCCCACCCTGGGAAGTTAGTTTGACAGACCCTCACATGTAATGTCATCCCCTAACACAATGTGGCCTCCGCTGCATGTGTCAACTTGAGTCATTTCTGAAGTTTCTGAACTGTTCAAGCTGGCTCTGGTCACAGAGCATAGCACTAATCCTACTTACAACACTACATACTCTAGTATTTTAAACAGGTAAAAAATGAGCAGCCATTGTAACAGTGAGAAATGGGGCTATAAGAATACCTCTGGTTTCCAGGGGAGCAGTCCAGGTTTGGTTTGGTTTTTCCTTTTGACAAGGTCTCACATGGCAGACATATGGAGGTCAGGGGACAGGCAAGCAGGATGGGTTCCCTCCTTTTACCATGAGGAACCAAGGGATTGAACTCAGATCATCGGGCTTAGTGGCAAGTGCCATCACCAGCTGAGCCAGCTCACCAACCATTACATTTTAGTGAAAAAGAAATGAAAGCATGTGTACTACTATTGATTTATACCCACAGCCCCCAGTATTTAACATTCGAGGCATAGGCATGGATGGGAATTGTGTTTTGTAGTATTTCTGTTTAGTACAAAATGTAGGTACAAAATTTAATGCATGAGATACAGAGTATACATATGTGAGTAAAAACACGAGGAGATTCTATTAGAGTGTTCTAGAATATCCATTTGGATATACACTATCAGAGCAGTCACAGGATGCCCCTGAACAGACTCAGAGCAATGACTGACAGCCAGCATGACTATGCCTACATCTAAGCCGCCCTCTTCAGATCATTTCCTACCTCATGCCTATTCCTTCCTGACTTAGATTTCTGTTTCTGAGCCAGAGGAGGACACTTGTTCCTCTTCCTTCCCAAACGAAGTCGGGCTGTCAGACTTTCGGGTGATTCCACACTCACGATACATCTTTTATAAAAGATGGCCAGACAGCTCAAAATGACCTTGCCCATTTGGAATGCTTCACTGAAAGCGGCTAGAAGAAATGTGAACCTTACACTTCCAGTTAGGTAACCAAGTGTCCTGAACAGCCTTCTGGCGTCGGGGTATGCTGGCTATTTCAATGAAATATTTGTCAGAACCTATCATGGAGGTGGATTTGATGCTTCATGAGATGTGCATGAGCCTTTGGGGCACAGAAGAATCCTACAGTTTAGACCTTGATTGTCCCCCAAAGACCCATGTGTTAAAGGCTTGGTTCCAGCCTGTGGTACTACTGGGAGTAGTGGATTCTTTAGAAGGTGGCGTTTGATGGAAGGAAATAAAATCTCTGGGAAGTGTGCCGGTGAAGGGGATATCAGGATCCTGGCCACAGCTCTTTTTCTGTTTGCTTCCCAGCTGGCAAGCAGCTGGCTTCCTCTGCCCTGCACTCCTGTCATGATTTACTATCTTGACTCAGGCCTAAAAGTTAGGGGCTAACTGACCACTGACAACAGCTCCAAAGGCATGAGTTAAAGCCTTTCCTTGTAAGCCTTTCTCCTCTTTGTTTTTGTTTTTGTTTTTGTTTTTCAAGACAGGGTTTCTCTGTGTAGCCCTGGCTGTCCTGGAACTCATTCTGTAGACCAGGCTGGCCTCGAACTCAGAAGTTTGCCTGCCTCTGCTTCCCAAGTGCTGGGATTAAAGACATGCGCCACCACTGCCTGGAGCCTTTTTCCTCTTCAAACTGATTATTTGGGGGCATTTTAAATACATTATAAGCACAATCACACAAGCACATGTGTATGTGCATGTGCGTGTGCGTATGTGTGTCATAAATGTGGAGGTCAGAGGACAGTTTGCAGGAGTTCTTCTACCATGTGAATCCTGAATGTTGAATTCATATTGTTAAGTTTGGCAGCAAACACCTTTATCCACTGAGCCATCTCTGCAGCTCTATTTGGGTGGCTGTTGTTGTTATTATTATTGTTATTATTGTTGTTATTGTTATTGTTATTATTATTATTATTATTATTATTATTATTATTATTATTATTACTAGGACTGAACCCAGGACCTTGCCTGTGTTGAGCCACCAGCATAAATGCTGGGACCAAATTTGGCTCTTCTATGAGAGTGATATTTGATCTTAATTGCTGAGCCATCTCACAGGCCCCAACACTTCCTGTCTTCATTTTTTCCTCTCTGCATTTTCAGCCTCATTAACTTCGTGTGCCACACTTGCTTCAAGAGGCAGGAGAAGCTCCATCGCTGCGGGCAGTGCAAGTTCGCCCATTACTGCGACCGCACGTGCCAGAAGGATGCTTGGCTGAATCACAAGAATGAGTGTTCTGCCATCAAGAGATACGGGAAGGTGCCCAACGAGAACATCAGGTCAGAGCTGGTTCCCATGACAGGATTTGGGATTTCCAAATGTCAGGCTGGGATGGCAGAGCTGCCAGCATTCCCAGGCCTCAAGATGACAGGCTGAGTGCAAATGTCTCAGGTTCTTTATTCCGCTCACTCCTTTTTTTCTTTTTTAAGATTTATTATTTTATTTATTTTATGTGTATGAGTATACTGTAGCTGTACAGATGGCCGTGAGCTATCATGTGTGTGGTTGCTGGGAATTGAACTCAGGACCTCTGCCGGCCCTGCTCACTCTGGTATAATTCACTGAAGCTGTCTTCAGACGCACCAGAAGAGGGCATCAGATCTCATTACGGGTGGTTGTGAGCCACTATGTGGTTGCTGGGATCCGAACTCAGGACCTTTGGAAGATCAGTCAGTGCTCTTACCCGCTGAACCACCTCGCCAGCCCCCTCCTCTCACTCCTTTAGGCCTGAGGACACTGGATGTCTCTGTCCCCGATTCCAAGTGAGCTCCTAGAGAGAGAGGTCCATAGGACCCCACGGAGCTTCTCAATAAAGCACACATTGTAAAAAAAAAAAAAACAAAAAAAAAAAAACAAAAACAAAAACAAAAACAAACCAGTTTCTGTTTTCTCTGGGGAACAAGAGTAAAAGTGAAGCTCCGACAAGACGGGCTGCAGTTAACAGCTTGTGTCTCTTATAAGAGGAGATTTTCTAAGTCACGGAACTCACTTTACAGTGGTCCTTCTTGAAGTCCAGGCATGTGTATGCGTTGAGGAAGCAGACCTCCACATGGGGCCATTGCTAGGAGGCTCAGGGCCTAGTATGAGAGTTTGCACTGAGGGCTCCCAAATGTTGGTGACTCTCTTGGAAGGTGTTGGTGCTGGGATGTGGACAGGCCTGTAGGAAGCCAGACTGACTCGGAAGCGAAGCCGGTGAGGACAGTGATAATAGAAAGCCTTTGCAGGGCTTACGGGATGTGACAGTGAATAACAGAGTCCTCATCTCCTGGGGACGTTAGGAATCTGCAGGCTGAGGCTCCATCAGCCTCACCACGCTCCCTGTCCTGTGTCTACTGGAGTCATAGTTTTCAAGACCCACAATAAATTCATCTCCTAACTTATATCCTCGGCTCATCTCCCATTGACTGATGTGTGACTGACTTGAAATTGTCCTCTTCTTTCCTTGGGACCATATCCCTGGGATTTAGAAGCTACTGATCTTTCCCACACCTTATCCTGAAGCGTGTCTTCCCCCATGTTGCCCTGGGATCTGTGTGGAGACCTTTTGATCCCAGCTACCTGGAGAACCTAGAAGGGTACATCTTTAAGAATAATTCTGACCCAAACAGAAGTAGGACTTGGCCTGTGTCAAGCAAGAGGAGAAATCTCTCCCTGCAGGAACAGGTCTGCCTGGACGCCTAGGCATCAGGTGTGACACCAAGGGTCTCTGGGACACACAATTCATTTTGTGACAATGTACCACCTGACAGTTAACAAGGAAACCCTTGGGGTGAGGTGCGCTCCTCAGTTTCAGACTCAAAGATCATCAGGATCCCCTCCTATCCTATTCTGCCTTGCTTTCCTTAGGCCTAAGACCTAAATCTTGTCTCTGTGTCCCAAACGCCATGTGATTTGGCTCCTGTCTGTCTATCCAACCACCTTCCATCTCCACTCCTTGTCCTCTATGCTGTGGTCACCTGGGCTTTCTTGCTCTGTCTGCTTTGGGGTCCAGGATAGCTTGTCTGTTGCTCTTCACAACCCCCAGAGCCAGATCCTCTGTCTTCCAGTTCCTGCTCAGATGTATGTCCTGGTTCACACTGCCCTGATGACCTTGGGTTCCCCTACCCAGCCCCTCTTATGCCACTCTATTTTATTTTTCTGCATAGCACTCAGTACTACTTTAAAATGACCTTGCTCACTGAAATCTTGCACAGTGCAGGAAGCATCTTGATAGAAGTCTGTCATCGACACTACATTGCGCCTAGTATGTAGTAGGCATTGGTACTTGCTGAATGAATAAATTAAGAATGAACAGCACTTGGGAAATAGACAGGTGGGTTTCTGAGTTCGAGGCCAGCCTGGTCTACAGAGTGAGTTCCACGACAGCCAGGGCTATACAGAGAAACCCTGTCTCGAAAAACAAAAACAAAAACAAAACAAAACAAAAGAATGAACGGAAGAAATGAATGAATGAATGATGCGTGTGTCTAGGCCTCCCTAATGCTGTCTTCCCCCTCTCTTCCCAGGCTGGCAGCCCGCATCATGTGGCGAGTGGAGAGAGAGGGCACTGGGCTCACAGAGGGCTGCCTGGTGTCAGTGGATGACTTGCAGAACCACGTGGAGCACTTTGGGGAGGAGGAGCAGAAGGAGCTCCGAGTAGACGTGGACACGTTCTTGCAGTACTGGCCACCGCAGAGCCAGCAGTTCAGCATGCAGTATATCTCACACATCTTTGGCGTGGTATGGCCTTTCATCCCCCCCAGCATCCCTGCTCTGTCCTCCGTGCCCATCTCCTCCCTCCTTCCCCTTCTTCCCCTGTGAGAACATAGCATTTTTTCAGATGGAAGGAAGCTGCAACTTCCCTGGATGATGTTTTTTGTTGCCGTGACATTGGCCTCTAGCCCAGGCAGCCAGAGACTTGAAGTGTGTCCTGTTGCTTCCCAGGTCTAACAGGAATGCTTACCTCCCCTTCTGGTTCTGAACTCGAAGTCAGATTCCTAAATGGGTCCTTTAAAAGAAACCTAGAATCTTCCAGTATGATTTCTCATAACAGAGAGGCCACGGTGACTCTGGTTATTGTCCAGCTAAGAACCTTCCAGAAGCAGTTGGGACAGATTCAGGAGAGAAGACCAAAAGTCTGAAAAGGACAGAAACTTAAAATAATGTTGGTTTATCCTACCATATCTTCTATCTTAATTTTTCTATTAATTAATTATGGTGGTGTCTTGCTATGTAGCACAAGCTGGCCTTGAATTCCCAAACCTACTATATCTACCTCCCGAGTGCTGGGAGTATATACCACAGTGTATAACACCTCTCCTACATCAAGAGTATTTACTCTTATTTGCTTCGGGGATGGACACACACACACACACACACACACACCCAGAACATGGAGAGATAAGCCAAGATGGATACTGAAAACGACTCCTGAGACCCAGATACGGCATTAGGAGCCAGCATTCCTGTCTTTGGTCTCATTAGGCCAGAAAGACTGAAAGTTTCAAAGTGGTAGGATTTTGCTAAATGTGGGACTCCCTCCACGACACACATCTCGTGCACCACTTAGAGTCACACACAAAACAAGTCTTCAGGATGAAAATCTCTCTTTTAAAAGATCGATCAGTTATTCTATTTGTCAGTTACACATGCAGTGTCCCAACTGCATCTGGAAGCTTCTTAGCCGACAATAACCAGAGTCACTGTGGCCTCTCTGTTATGAGAAATCATACTGGAAGATTCTAGGTTTCTTTTAAAGGACCCATTTGGGAGTCTGACTTTGAGTTCAGAACCAGAAGGGGAGGTAAGCATTCCTGTTAGACCTGGGAAGCAACAGGACACACTTCAAGTCTCTGGCTGCCTGGGCTAGAGGCCACTGTCATGGCAACAGAATAATTTATTCTGAGTCTCTCTCCACCCCTATTGTTCTCTCCTGTGTTAAAATCCTGCCCTGCCTCACCTCCCTACCTGTTTCTTACCTAGATTCATGGGGCCTTCTAGTTTTCAAACTTTTTCAACATCTAGGGTGATATTCCGTACCAGATCTGTGTCTGTTGACTGAACCTTTTCTCTTGTCTTCTGGGTAGATCAACTGCAATGGTTTCACTCTCAGTGACCAGAGAGGGCTACAGGCAGTGGGCGTGGGCATCTTCCCCAACCTGGGCCTGGTGAACCATGACTGCTGGCCAAATTGCACCGTCATATTCAACAATGGCAAGTGAGTGTCCCTTTCTCGGAACTTGTGCAATAGGGATTGGACAGTCTTCCACTTCATTTCAACCAAAGTCAAACTTATAGACGTGAACTACCATGCACTGCCAATGTTCAGCAACAGTCTCACTCCAGCCTGAGGAGAGAAAGGGACTGAGGTGGATGCTGAAGAATTCTACCCTGTCCAGTTCTGAATCTTTAAGTCTGCCTCGGTGTATTCGATAAATTATTAACTACTGTTCTAAAACTTGAATTCTGGAATTATTTACCTAGAGCCAGAGCATCAAAAACTGTACATGGCAGTAGCGTATGCTAGCTAAGGTTCTATAAGAAATTAGAAAGCACATTCAAAGGAGTATGGTCAAACAGAATTTAATGAAAGGACAATTTACAGGCATGTGGGCAGGATTTGGGAAGGATTGGGCAAGGACTGGTGAGGTCTCCAGGGCTGAGCACATAAATCATTCCTAGACTCAGCAGGCCAAGCAGAGAAAGCTCTTGCTGCAGCCAGTGGCCATGTGAGCCATGGTAAGCTGAGCTGTGCCATACAACTGCACCTGCACAGAAGGTAGCCACTGCTGGAATTATGGGCTAACAACTTCAACCTTGTTCTCTTCCGATCGGCCAACCTCCACCCAGAGGCCAAAGAGCAAAGGAGCCCAGGTGACGCAGTCCTCAGGGTTCAGCCCTTTGCCCCCAGAAAGGCACAGATCAAAGACACATGGGCAAACACTTGACTCCTGGGGGTGGGGCACAAAAGGAAAGGGATCAATAAACAGCCTGGAGCCTGATGGTGGGGGCTCAGGCTGGGGAGATCTGGAGGATGAAGCCTATACAATATACATTGTCTTTACTCATGAAGATGATCTCTCATGACAGATAAAAGACAACTTTGAGCCACCAACCAGCAGCTTGCTCCTTAAAACTTCCTTGAAGCCAGAGACAGTGGTTTCTGGGTCTCAGCTGAGAACTAGGTTGAAGTAGCAACATAGCCAAGACTATGAGGTCTTATTTCCTTTCTGTTTCTCACCCCAACATCTAAAGCAGTTGAGAAAGATGACAAAGCAGTTGAGAAAGATGACAAAGATTTGGAAAGCTTATTCTTAACTCTTAGAATAATACTTTCTAGCACATTGTATTCCTGTGTCTAAGCCTCTAGGGACAATTGACCTAGACCTCATGGAATCTTTTTAGAGGATGTGTTACCCAGGTTTAGCCTGGCTGACTGAGGTTAGCCATGCACAACTTCTAGATGGCCCTTCAATAAATGCTTGTGACCAGAGGGCCCTATTGTAACTTTGTAATGGTCAATGAACCTAGGACCCATGCTTCAGGGCATCTATGGTGTCTGCTGTAGCTTCTTTGCATCTACTAATCGTGAGCGGTCATGTATTCCCTGGATCTGTTGGCTTTTGTGCAAGAGAAGAGGTCATTACAGCCACTGCCTATCTGCCTACGACACTGGAAATAAGCCTGGACATGGTAGGAGTGGCCCCATTTTAACCATAACAATAAGTAAGCTCTACATATGCAATTCAGAACTCTCCCCAAGAGAGTCATCCAAAGAGGCCATTTTTTAAAAAAAGATTTATTTCTTATTATACATAAGTACACTGTAGCTGACTTCAAATGCACCAGAAGAGGGCGTCAGATCTCATTACGGGTGGTTGTAAGCCACCACGTGGTTGCTGGGATTTGAACGCAGGACCTTAGGAAGAGCAGCCACTGCTCTTACCCGCTGAGCCATCTCGCCAGCCCCGAGGCTATGTTTATTTGTGCATCATGTTTGTCACTGGGACGGTACAACCATCCGCACGTTTCTCAGCACGTTCTTCTCAGTTGCGTTGTCTTGCCGCAATCTCATTGCTGTATGCTAAGTGGACAGTGAGGACCTGGGAAAGGAGGTCAGTTGTTCAGCAGTGAATCCCTCCGTGACTCCATTTTGTACCCCTGTTCCAGTGTGCGTTCACCGTTCCAGGCAGGGTCCTGGCCGGGGAGCCCAGCTAGGAGGGGTGATGTTGGCTGTGACTGTCAGCGGGCCGATTGCGTGAGCCCAGAGTACTGTGCTCTCCTCCGGCTGCCGCGGTATTGATTTCCTTGTGGGTGTCTGTTTTGTCTTTCAGTCATGAGGCAGTGAAATCCATGTTTCATACGCAGATGAGGTGGGTCTGTCTTCTCACACGTCCACGTTTGTCTGACCCATCTCCCTCACTTGCCTGGCTTCCTGACTCCTTGGCTGCCGTCCTGTGCCATGCCCTGCACTGCCGTATCTTCACCAAATGGCAATTTTTCCTGCCCTTGAGTCCCTGACTTCCTCCTCGCCCACCTGCCTTTCACTTGCCTATGTTTTATTTTGTTTGTTGTCTTCCCTTCCTCTCACTCCTTCTTTCTCTACTTTTATCTCAAAGTGTGAACCTTCCAGTCATTTCAGCCCCAAAGTACTCTGGCTCCTTAAACTCTGCTTGCCACGAAGTAAGAATGCTTATTACTAACCACCAAAGAACTGTGTGCTTGTCTGTAGACCCAGCTTCTCACCCAATAGCACCCAGAGCTGGGATGGTTTTGGTAAATATGTATTCATTGTGTACTTTTTAACCGATGGAAACTATGTACATGTGGCTTAGCTAGCATTTTACTTTAAACTTTTTTTGTTTTTAAGGAAACAAGAGATAGTTTATTTTGGAGCCATTTTGAGTGACCATGGCTTTAGGTTGCCCTAAATCCCACCTTCCAACATGGTAGCAGGTTTATGAAGGTTTTGTTTTTATTTTATTTTTATATGATTTCACAGAACAAAGAAAGTCATAAATCAAGGCAAGTTCAAAATACATTGATAGGTACATCAGAGGGGCAGGCACAAGTCGGGAGGAAGCTTGTCAACAGGCTCAACACGTCATCTGATGACATCAGTAGCTTTTGGGTTGGGTGAAAACTAAGAGCCTGCTAAGTTAAATGAGTCTAGTTAGTTCTGACATAGAAGCAGGCAAGGGATGGCTGTTTTGGAGGGCTAGAACTAGCCTATGATAAGGTAATTGGCCTCTGGAGCGGCAACATTCAACCCTCCCTGCAGCCTGACATACTAACCAGGCAGTCAATCTCTGCAGACACAGCTTCTTTTCAGGAGTTTGTGTTCACAGCTCCCCCTTGTGGCCAAGCATCACGTTTTGTACATGTGTAGGCAACATATTTCAGATTCCATATTATCAGGTCCCACCTAGCTAGGAAGGCTCATTCTTAGGATCTGATATAAGTGAGGCTGCTGGTGGGCAGGACAGCTGTCTCCAGCACAGAGGAACAACTGGTAAGGCCACAAGTGAGGCTGCTGGTGGGCAGGACAGCTGTCTCCAGCACAGAGGAACAACTGGTAAGGCCACTGAGGAAGACACTTCTGGATCACATCAAGCCTATTATCCATCAGGATCTGGACCTGAATTTTCTTTAACACTGTGTCTGACATAATACTCACATGTGACCTAGGATGACAAGATCTAAAGTTAAGTCATTAAGAACACAATTTGGCTTAATGGGATGAAGGTAATATATGAAAAAACATTTCTAAAAATTTCCATATTTTGATGAGACTGACTATCTCACCTGTATTTACAGTTATTTGTACTCTATGAATCATCTTACTTACATTTACATTTTTAGAAATGGAACTTTCATATGAGTCACTGTAGTATTGTCTTCTTTTTTATTAGTAAAAAAATTGTCTAAGTTTTAATCATAGCAATTTATACTCAAGGACATTTTGGATATTAATTAAATCAATAAACACCAGTGCTTAAAGTATAAACCATCATGAATGTTGTTGTTATAAGACAACGTTCCTCTGTATAATTTGGATAAGAAGAATTAATCCAAATTTTTGGATCTTTCTAGCTAGAGTAAATGGAATGAAAATTTAATTTAAAAACTGAATATTTTGTTTTGTCCACATTACACTGCACAATGAGAAAATATATTTATGTATTTATAATATATATTTATAAAAACAATGAAAATACTTGTATCTTTCAGAAATTAATTTTGAATGATGTAGGGTTTAGGGTAAACAAATAGTCACAACAAGAAGTATGATCAAATGAAAGAACACAATATTTTAAATTCATTGAAATGAATATTAGTATTATTTTATCAGTTAGAAATCTACCACATAGAATAATGGATTTCATAAGCAATTTCTAACATCTAATTACACAATGAATAAGAAACACAAAAAGTGAGAGAAATGTTTAGTAACTAGGAATACTCGCTTGTCAGTGGCATTGGAAGTAGGTATTGTACAGCATCTTGAAGTCCTCATTGACGTGCTGTCAGATGGTATGAGAGTCTTCCCTGTCTCCTAGGAGTGAGGTGCAAGTTCCTGGGTATAGTCCTGATCTTTAAATCAGAACGGAGTCTTTGACGCGACATCTTTCTTTCAGCTGATAGAATCATTTGGGGTTTTGTTTATTTGGAGATTCTGTAGCTAATTTTGATTTTTAACTATTAAAGTTAACTTTTTTACAATATTATGCATTATTTGTTTATCTGCTAGGTCAAATTTTATTGACCTGGACCCACTGTCATTCTTCAGTGACAGAGTCCTAATGGGGAAGACCAGAAGATGGGGAGGTAAAGAAGACAGGAAAGCTGGGGTCAGGCGATCTGGCATAAGCTATGTCTTATGCCACGAAGGTTTATTGAGAAGTACATAATCTTACATACAATTTGTTGGAGAAAAATAGGACAGAGTCAGCAGAAAGCGAATCGCACAATAATACATCCTACAGTCGGACAAAGTCAGCAGGGAGCTAATCAAGCAATATTGCACAAGGGGAACACAAGGCATCTCAAGGGCACCGCAGACCCAGTGCAGCAGCCTAGAGACTGACAACTCCAGTCTCTAGGAAGAGAAGCCAAGCTCCCGGGGACAGAGGCCTTCACTACTTGGGGCTCTGGCTCCAACCCTAGACTGCACCTTGCTAGGCTGCCCTTGGCAAGGACACAGAATCAGGTTCCCTTGTCCTTTCTTCAGGGCGTCTGAGAAAACCCTGGGTTGCCTGGCTTTCAACGTTTTATAAAGTAATTTAAATATTTGTCCATCAAAACACGTTTCATAATCACTCTGTAAGTTAGGAATATTCTAAGTAGGCATAACTCTAAACAGATCTCTCTCTCTCTCTCTCTCTCTCTCTCTCTCTCTCGCTCGCTCACTCGCTCGCTTGCACCACGCACGCACGCACGCACGCACGCATGCATGCACACTTAAAGCAATGATTCAAAAGCAAAGGCTTTGTTCAGTGAGAAAACATTAAATCACAGATTTAAATGTCTGTGTAGTAAAAGGAACAAATTAAACCTTGAGAGAATATTATAGAAAATCAAGCATTAATTTTATCACAGGGTATTAATTGAATTAATTTTAAAACTTTTAAATAATCTTTTATGTTGTTTTAACTCAATTACAACTATATTAATTTTAAGACAACCTTCTACAACATACTTCATTATTATTATTATTATTATTATTATTATTATTATTATTATTACTACTACTACTACTACTACTACTACTATTACTACTCCTACAAAATTTAGAAAACAATTTTACTGAGGTAATTTCAAATAAAAGCTCAGGATGTTATGTCTAAAATACAGAAAATATGATATCCTAGATATGTCTGTTATAAACATAGGTAAAGTACATTCACTGTTTTCCAAACCAAATTTAATTACTTGTTAAAAATTCAAGTTACTTTAACACATAGATTGAAACAGTGTCCTTGTTGTTAGAAAAAGCGTTTACTTTTTACTTGTGTTTATGAGGCAGCAAATGTAGGCTAGGTTGGCCAGGGCAGGATAGAGTTTGGCATTTATAATTTTATTATTATTTTCTTTAATTAAAAATCATAGAGGCATAATTTTCAAGTCTATCATTATGATGTAATATCCCAAGGTGATCTATAAACTTTAGGATGTCCGTGTAACCCTTAAAGTAGATTTTAAAAATGGCAATAACTCTTTTTAGTTGTTTTTCTTATGTAGGTTTGGCTCCAGTAAGGATCTTGAAAAGCTTGTTTGTTTATGCATTTGTTTTTAAAGAGGCAGTATGGTCAAAAATATCCTTAAAATCCTTAAAATGTTTGTGTGAGTGTGTGTGTGTGTGTGTGTGTGTGTGTGTGTATTTGTATACAACATATACTCATGCAGAAACAAAACATATCTAAAGCATAGATAGACATAAGTACTCTCTTAATCTTGGGAATAAATGAAGAGTTTAGTATCTCCAGGGAAGCCAATTGTCTCCTAGAAGAACTGTACCCTGCAGTAGGCAATCATCTAAGTTAATTTGTATTTTCAAGTGATAGGGACCATGTAGTAGAACCAGAATTGGGATAAGTATCAAGGAGAGAACATCTTGACCAGAATTGTTTATGTAGTCTTGTCCTTCAAAAGCAGATTTTGAAAATTTACTTATTTATTATTTTATGTGTCAGGATGCTTTGCATGCCTGTATGTCTAGGTATCATGTGCATACAGTACCCACAGAGGCCAGAGGAAGGCATCAGATCTACTGGGACTGGATAAAAATTATATACTTAGAATTTGTTTTGGAAGGAAGTCTTTATCAAAATCTACGTATATGTCAATAAAGGTTTATGAAACATTCAACATTCCCACAGATGTAATTTTAACAGGATGTAAAATGTTTAGAATACTACATTTATAAAATAGTACATGTTATCAGCCCTAATGTTCGATCACAACATTTCAATTTAATCTGCACATGCACTTTAGTTGGGCATGCCAAAAAAAAATGATTTTAGCACATAACAAAAATGAATTTAAAAAAGTAAAGTGTACACAATTTGTTACATTTTCTTGACAGCAACATATGAAGGCAACAAAAATATACAAATCCCAGTTATCATAGATAGACTCATGGCACAACTGCTGGAAAGGAGGTGCTCCAGGTTAGGAAAAAAGTCTCTCCATTTCCTTAAGCTATGTGGAAGACAGTAACACAAAAGATGGAGTCATGTAGACTCAAGGTCTCTCTCCCTCTTTAAATAGCTGAGGGGAATGTGTATGTGTGTGTGTGTGGAGGGGGGCGTTGTTTGTCTTTATTGTGCCCCAGGCTGCTTTCTAGCAGGTAACTAGTAGGTCACAGCTGTGCCAAATCAGGTCTGGCCATCCTTCCACAAGAAGTCAATTGAAGTGGAAAGCAGAAAAAGATTTATGAATTCAGGTCACATTGGGAAACTGGAGAGAGAACAAAGGGATGAGCAAATCCCTCACGTCCATCTTTGAGGTCCCGAAGATCAAAGTTTAAATAGACGGACTGGGATATATGCACATCACAACAGTCATGCTATGTGTCCATCACAACAGTTATGATATACACACATCACAAGAGTCATGATATATGCACATTACTACCGTTGTGATCTATGGACACCACAGCAGTCATGGTCAAGATGCAATTATGTTCCCATTGAGGCATCATTAACTGGGTTTCAGTCTCATCCTGTAAGTTAGAGCTATGTAAAATCTCTTCCCAGGAGTCAAATTCCCTCTCTGGCCCTTCCCTCTCCCCAGAGAAACTTCCATATCCTTAGGGTCCATTTTCCTAAGAGTCTGATAGTTGGATTGAGAGATATGATTGTATGTAGAATACCTCATATCTGCCAGCCCTGTTGCAAAGGGGAATTAGGTTTTATGAAGGTAACCCTCAGTAAAGCCACGCATTAGTACATATGACCCAGGGGCAGAATGTGGATAAGCCCGGGACATATCTATCTTTAATGTAAGTAGCACTCAAACTGTTAATGGGAGGAGAAAGACACCAACCCAAACCATTGGGGCCAAAGTATTAAAGCAAGCAAGTAATTAAAGCAAGCTTTTAAAAAGTTTGTGTACATGGTCTGCCTCCTGCTAAGGAAGGGCGTGAGAGGTCAGCATTGGATGTGAGGAAGGCAGGCTTTTATAGCTCGCGGGTAGGGATTTACACATGAGGGAGTCTGGCAGGCAAAGCAGGCAGGGTTACAGGGACAGAGCATGAACGTAACAAGTTGGTCCCTCCTGAAGCAAAGACGTGGTTGCAAGGTGGGCATGGCAACAGGCAGTCCTATCAAGGCAGTCAGAGGTGGTCATGTAACCTTTGGAAACAAAAGTAGGATTGCAAAGTGGTTATAAACAACTTTTTGAAACAAAGACATGATTACCATTCCTGGAACAAGCAGTACAGAACCATTTGTAGTTAAGGTTACAGGAGGGACATAGCCTAATCCTTGAGAAAAGAGGGGTAGTCATAAAAAGCAATGAACTTAGTTTGTCTTTACCATAAGATGGCTTTTAAGCATAAGATGGAGGCAGGCTGGTTCATCAGCAGTAACACCAGATGGTTTAGACTCAATGGGGCCACGCCTATACCGTGGTGTAGCTGATTCCTCTGGTGAAAAGTGGATCATTTTCATGGTGTGGCATGGTAACTGTCAATTCAGGAACCACAGCTCTCTCCTTTTAAAGGGAATAAGACCATGGCCAGGAAACACAAATTTAGGTCATCCAAAATTCCATATCCCTTGGGCTTTTCTTAATGATGACCACATGGGCTTTTGCTTGGTCTGGGCTTAAAGAATGGCTTCAAGTGGATTTAAAGCAAAATGTTGCATTCCAAATTTGAGCTTTGCAGTGAGGGCAGGAATGGTTGGTATATCTGTGTCTGTGTGCTGTTTGTGACTTCCCAAATAATGTCTTTTTTTTTTCTTTTTCTTTTTCTTTTTTTTTTTTTAGTTTTTCGAGACAGGGTTTCTCTGTGTAGCCCTGGCTGTCCTGGAACTCACTCTGTAGACCAGGCTGGACTCGAACTCAGAAATCTGCCTGCCTCTGCCTCCCAAGTGCTGGGACTAAAGGCGTGCGCCACCACTGCCTGGCTATAGGCATATTTTTATATTTAAGTGGCATAATGTTAATTTCTTTTTAGTCTTCCTTTTTCCTCCCTTCCTGTGACCTACCCTTCTACCTTTTCTCCCCCCTTCTCCTTGTCTTCCTTCATTTTCCTCCTCCTCCTCTTCTTCTCTGCCCCAACTCTTCTCTCTCCCTTTTTTTCTTTCTTGATATAGGGGCTAACTGAATAACCCAGGCTGGCCCTGGACAGGCTGACCTCAAACTCATAATCCTCAAGAGTGTTACAACATGCACCACCACACTCACTTTGGTTTTGATCTTCCCCCCAGTTATTTAAATCCAATATACCCAAGGTCTTGCATGGGAAGGAGAGTTTCTGAAAATACCAACCAATCTGCCACTGAAGCATACCACATCACAATGTCACTAGGGTGGCCAGCCCTGTAAAGGGTCTACAGGGGAATACATAGTCCCCCAGATATGCCCAAAATATAGACTGTGGAGGCTGGAGATGGAGCTCAGCAGAGGAATGCTTCTAACTTGCCTTCCTATTCCACCAGGGCACTAGCCATCCACTGTACTCACTGGCCCAGGAGTGGCTCACATAGGACATTTTAGAACATAAGTGGAGCCATATAAATAATGCCCTTACCCGTGTATCTATCACAGACCCAGGAGGCTGCTGAAAGCCATGAGCTGCCATTCTAAAGGGTACAAGGATACCTAAATTCTCTGCCTCTGTAGTACTCTGGGATTTTGAAGGAAATGAGTTATTTCTCTCATGTAGGCAGCCTTCTCTGTGAAATGAGGACGCTCTACAGGTTGGAAATACCAGGCTTCACAGAGAGCAGTGAGCGGGATCACATGCCGCCGCCCCCGCCCCCACCCCCATTTGTCTTTGTCTCTTCAGCTACACCCTTTAGAG
Organism: Montemys delectorum; assembly: GCA_019843815.1. NCBI lineage: Eukaryota > Metazoa > Chordata > Mammalia > Rodentia > Muridae > Montemys > Montemys delectorum. The sequence continues at coordinate 18,411 of JADRCD010194325.1, read as the reverse complement.
AAAACTGGAAAGCGTCCTTGGAATGCCAGAGCTCTAGCTGCCTGGCACCACCAGGGATTAACATTTTAAACTGTGCTCTACCCAGAGAACCAATGGTCTGCAGAAGCAGCAGACGACATCTTCAGAAACAGTTGCCTTCTGTGTCGCAGATTATATGTGAATGAGAGGGACACAGAAGGTCAGTCATCCTGGAGCTCAGTCAGCCACGCCTCTGAGACTCCCAGCATCTGTGCTATAATTCCTAGCACTCTTACCTCATTCTGTGGATGTTTGGGCCAAGGCACTTTGTGAAATACTGGGTCTGATTAGTGTGCCAGTATTATTGACCTTGTGCTGCTCAGTGGGCTTCTGGGCTGTGTATGTGCGTGCGCATGTGTGTGTGTGTGTGTGTGTGTGTGTGTGTGTGCGCACGCGTGCATGCGTGTGTTGGTAATAGTTACCTTAGAATTAACCAGTGTTGAGTTATCAGTAACATGCACAAGCAGATTTCTTTCTACAATATAGAGTTTAATTGTGTCTTAGAAGACAGAATATGAAAAGTGCCCCGGTTCTTCCTCCTGCCCCTTTCAAGGGGAACGAAGGAGGGCAGGATTCAGGCTTTCGAAGGCACCATTCGGTTGGTTTATAGGCATTCATTCTCTCCCCTTCCCTGACTTCAGTGCTGGGAGCTGAGCCGGTACTCCATGCATGCTTAGCAAGCAATCTTCTGAGTCACACTCCCAGCTCGGTCCCCAACATTATCACTTTGGAACCTTAAGTAGTTGCCACTCAGCAGTTGCTTCTTTATCTTCGAAGAATATACATAAAGGGGTGCCTTTGGACCTTTCGAGGGTGCTGGGATCTTGCTTTTCACATAGCTCTTGACAATCTTTCTAGGAGTGATAACCAAGAATTTCTGCTGCAGTCTGCTGCTTTCTGCCACTTACTACCTAGGCAGTGAAACTCCAGGCTCCTGGGGCTTTAGGAACATAACTGAGGACTCAGCTTCCAGGCTTGCCACTTCTCCTCCCACCTCCTTCTACTCCTCTCCCTCTTCCTTCTCACCATCCTCCTCCCTCTCCTCCTTATCCCCTTCTCCCCCCCTCTTCCTTTTTCCTCCTCCTCTTCCTCCTCCTCTTCTTCCTCCTCATCCTCTCCCTCCTCCTTTCTCTCCTATCTTCCCCCCTCCTCCTGCAGCCTGACTGGCGGAGAGGCATGGCTGAGAGGTGCATGGCTGAGAGGTGCATGGCTGAGAGGTGCATGGCTGAGAAGCACTGTGCTGGCGTAGCTGGATGGCTGTCAGGGCCCTTTTTCACTTCAGCACCTTTTGTATACAGTAAGGTGGGTAGTTTTCTGAGTAACCAGAGGGCCATGCCTAGATTGAGAGGAAATTAAAAAAATAAAAATACTGCTGCTAACGAAGTTAGTGCCATCTTCCAACAAACTAGAAAGGGAATCAGACTAACGCCCCTAGCCTTTTGGTAGTCTCCAGTGAGCACCCGCCCTCTATATAATGTAGGCCTGAGTCATTGGACCTAAGCATAAAGTACAAGGGAGCATAAAAGGCTTAGCACAGAATGGGCCAAGATGGCAGCAGCTTCACGTGTATGTTACAGAGGACATAGTCTTCAAACAAAGGAAATGATTTTTGGATATTTTCTTGTTTTCTCTTTGCTATTATTCATATTCTGTGTCAGCTGATCAGTAGCTGAGTGTATAAAACTGTGGACATAGAAGCTGAATAGGGCTTTAAGACCAAGCCTGGTCCTTTATGGCGATTCTGTCTGAACTAATTCCAGAAGAGTTAACTGAATGGATACCGGATAAGAATGATAAAGAATCTGCTTTAGGTTGTGACCTTTCTGGAGGGAATGGGCATTTTCTCAGAGCCTTAGTGGATAGAGGCTGTTATCATTGAAGTTGGGCTGCTGGGAGCCCTGGAGAATGCTGATCAGCCCAGGGTTCTATTGACTCTCTCTTGTCTTGCTTTAGGATTGAGCTCCGGGCCCTGGGCAAGATCTCAGAAGGTGAGGAGCTGACCGTGTCCTACATAGACTTCCTCCACCTCAGCGAGGAGCGCAGGCAGCAGCTGAAGAAGCAGTACTACTTTGACTGCTCCTGTGAGCACTGCCAGAAGGGCCTGAAGGACGACCTTTTCCTGGCAGTGAAGGAAGACCCCAAGGTACACACAAAACCCTGCTTCAGAGTCTGAGGCTGCCTTTCCAGGAGCCTTGAGGGGTGGCGTGGGATGGAGAACAGAGCGAGGCAGGCAGGTCCCAGATGATCTGGGGATGTTTGAAGGAGCCAGCCTTCCCTGTGAAAGGATAACAATGGCCTGACCACATGGTTATTATGAACATTGGACGAGATGACCTGCGTAAAAGGCCTGGCACAAGGCACTCAGCAGAATCCAGTTCCCCACCCTGAGCCCGCAGGTAAAATAATGTGGAGAACTTCAGATCAAAATCCAAAAGGGTTTGCTATGGATTTCCTTGTTGTGTGGAGATGGGTACTATGGAGATTGAATAGGATTGCCAAGGGGATGCCGGGAGCTCAGCTGAGCTGAGAGAGAGCCCTGAGCTATCAGGAGACAGAAGAGCCAGTTAAAGGCCACACATCAGAAATGCAAGTGAAATATTCAGACACTTCCATAACAGTAGAAGCAAGAAGCCAAGACAAGATGCCGATTCCTGCGCCTCCCTTTCCTCCCTTGGAGCACACAGGGGCGGAGGGTGGGTTAGCACAGGCATGGGGACACTGTTCTGATTGTTGGGAGAACTCTGTCAAAAGGCTCAGGCCATTTTCCGTCTCTGTGATTAGAGGAAATAATCGGTCATTCTGTCAAGGGGGAAAAAAAAATCTCAGGGTACAAAATGATTGGCTATCACGTCACAGTGGTAAAAATGGAAGAGGGAGTCTTCAAGGCTTCCTCTCTCCCCAGTAAGGAGGTCTCAGTAGACGTATGCAAGAAGATTATTAGCTGCATCTCCATAACTGCTACTCCACTAGTGTTCGTGAGTACACGTACATGAACTTCCAACCCCCCCCCCAATCCTGTGTGTAGGAGGAAGTATGTTCCTAGTCAGAGCAGAGGTGCTGGGTGAATTCCAGGGTTCTGGCTATCATCTGCCTCATGGCTCCATTACCTACTGGTGTATGCATTCATTCGTGTTGAGAAAACGTCCCCCACACCCCAGTGCACCTCTCTCTCTCATCCTTGGGCTGCTCTACACAATTTTCTGGCCAGTAACTTATTTGTATTGTTATTATATTATATGAACATTTTCACCAAGAAGTTCTACTTCTAAGAATCTACCCAGAAGAGACACATACATGTTTGCTCTAAGGTACACGGATAAAGACAGACTGTACTGGCGCTGTTAAGAACCATAAAGTAGCCGGGCGGTGGTGGCGCATGCCTTTAATCCCAGAACTTGGGAGGCAGAGGCAGGTGGCTTTCTGAGTTCGAGGCCGGCCTGGTCTACAGAGTGAGTTCCAGGACAGCCAGGGCAATACAGAGAAACCCTGTCTCGGAAAACAAAACAAAAACAAACAAACAAAAAAGAACCATAAAGTAGTGAGAGGAAAAAAACATACCCTCAAACAAATACACAGGGAAATATTTAAATAGAAAACAATTCCCTGAACCATTTATGTACATGACGCAGGTATCTGTGTGCAGCGCTGCAGTGAGATCTGTTCTTCAAGGAAAACAAGTTAAGGGGCCCAAAGATGCCACATACATATCTTAGACTGCTAGAGTTGCTATAGCAGATGCCCCAAACTGGGCAGTTTAAACCTTAGTGTCACCAGCCTTACATTTCTGAAAGCCAGAGGCCCACCATCCATCCATCACCAGACTATTTGGGAAGGATCTGTTCTGGACATTTCTCCTGAGCTTGTAGAAGGCTGTCTTCTCCAAGAGTCTCTTTGCATCATCATATTTGTTGGTCCCTTTGCTTATTGGTCTTTTTTTTTTTTTTAATGAGGTCACCAGTCGTGTGGGGTTAGAGATCAATCCTACTTTATTCACCATGAGTCATCTTAGGTAATTGTATCTGCAAGGATGCTACTTGCAAGTCAGGCTGCATTCTGAGCTCTTTGCGCTTAGCACCTCAACATATGATTTTGTGAGGGTGGCATTCAATTCACAACACCATGTCTTCTTACCATGTTATGAAACTTAAGAGACATGCATACACACTTAGGCATGCAAGCATAGTCGGCATCCTTGAAGAAAGAAATAGAAGGAAGCTGCAACCAGTTGGTTAATGAAGCATGGGATAGAGACATTTAGTTCATCCTCCCATACAGGAGATAAAATGGTTTGGGCCAAGGATTATGGTTTTTTATAGGAACAACCTCTTTTTCCCCCTTCAGAATATTGTTAGTATTTGTTTTTTAGGTTTTTCTTTTTATAAGTTGACAAGATCCTTTTTCTCCCTTTCAAAATTCTACAACACATAGTAGTTTAAGTCTTTTTATATTTTGGGTGGGTTTCCACAGTTCAGAAGCTGATGGTGGTCTTAGGTCCTACTCTATCACTGTAGATAAATTGCTAGTGGTGATAACATGCCGATATCTCTCAGGTTGACATGTCTCTGAGAAAAGATTGATGGTTTCTGCTCGAACCTAACTAGATTCAAAGCAAAATCTTTCTAGTATTTTTAAGACACGAAGTTTGGCTTTCTATTTTAAAACATTTAAATTGCATTTATTGGCTGGTGTGGTAGGTCATTTAATTTCAGGCCAATTGAAGTAGGTGGATCCCTCTGAGTTTGAGGCCAGCTTGGTCTATATAGTGAGTTCCAGAACAGCCAGGGCTACATAATAGAGAGACTCTGTCTCAAAAACAAAACAACCCCCCCCCAAATAAAACAAAAAACCCAAACCACATTTACGTATGTGTGTATACATATGTATGTATGTATGTATGTATGTATGAATGAATGAATGTATGTATGTTTGTGTGCATGTCGAGATCAGAGGACAATTTGTGGGCATTGGTTCTCCTACCATGGGTCTCAGGGATTAAATTTAGGTTGCCAGGTTTGGTGGCAAGTGCTTTTACCCACTGAGCCATCTTGTTGGCCTCTTACATTGGATTCTTTATTAAAGTAAATATAGGAACTCAAAATAAAAGTAAATCAACTTAAATATTTGGACAGGAAAGATTAAGTACACCTTTATAGTTTTTTAATGAATTAACTTGAATTATAGTCCTACTGGTCTTATATTCACTATTTAGCTCAGCTTGGCTTCTAACTCCCCATCCTCCATGTCTGCCTCCCTTCCAAGAGCTGGGACTGCAAGTATGTGCCCTGCTAGGTTATCATTTTTGTTTTCTGTCTTTTTAAGTCATTGTAATGTATTAAGGGGGAGGGGAAGAAAAATTAAGAAGGCCTGTTTTCCAGTCCAGGTATAATCCTGAATGTTTGAGCTTGGGCATATCTCTTCCTTTGGTGCCTCATTTCCCTTGTCTGTAAAATGGAAAGTTGGAAGAATTTAAGTGTTTCCCTCAGCTTGAACTATGTACAGAGTCATAACAATTTATGAGACAGTGTCTCATGAAGCCCAGGCGGGTCTGCACTTTTCAGGACCTGAATCCTGATGCTCCCACTCAGCTTCCTGAGACCAGTAACCACTGGACAGCCATCACGCCAGGCTCAGCTGTTTTCCTCCTTACAGGAGCCTGGTAGGCAGCCCCTTGGTCAATCAGCACCAGAAGTTCTCCAATCACTCTTCATAAATGCACAGTAATCTCTAGGAAGCGCAAACTAAAAGTTTTAAATGAGAGAATAAAAACAAAATATGTAACACTTTCCTCAGTTGTACCTCTGGATACTTTCTGTTTAGCCCAATTGGGTTTCTCTTTGTCTCTTTCTGACCTTCAAGGCTGCTTTTCCAAGCTCAGGAACAAGCATCCTTCATACTCTGTCCTGTTCCCTCTCTGCCTCCTGTAGAGGGCTGCTCACCTTCTATTGTAACTCCGCCCCTTATGTAGCCCCTCCCATTTACCTGGCTCTTTCTCTTGCAGCATCACCTGGCTCCTGCTGTCCTTTCCTAGCTCCGCTTTTTCTCCTCTCTTTCTCTTCTCCATCTCTTCCTTTGGACTTGGAGGCATTTGGCACACCCCCTTCCCAAAAACTGCTGTCCTCATGGGAACTGTTTTTGTAGCTATGGTACTTCCTTACCTCATGTACCAAAACCTAGTGTGTGTAATAGGCTTTGGCCAGATCACTAGACTGCTTAGTCTCTCTAACGTGGGAAGCTAGATGAGTCCACTGTTCAGAAAGAGCTGATAAAAATCTTTCACATTTTCCTTTTGTTCAAGATAAATAACTAATGGGTGCGTGCTAAGACACGTAGAAGGGTCTGAATGACTGTAACCATAAGAGGACTGGTAGTCCTCTTAGTAAGAGTCAGTGGCCGCTGGAATATGATTCTTGGATCATGTCCTCAGGCTTTACTCCTGTTCTGGGTAATAATTAGTGATTTTATTTTATTGGTTTCTTGAGACAAGTTCTCTTGTAGCCCACATTGATCTTGGACCCCTGATCCTCTTGCCTTCTACCTCCTAGGTTCAGGGGCCACAGGCATGCACCACGACAGCTGACTTCTGTGTTTTTAAATCAGTGACTCAGATGAAGATAAATACGAGGCCTGTCTCTGGACTATGTGGTTGACTTGAAGCAAAGAATTTTAGACAAGAGGATTCCAGTTCAAAATTCTAGAGACAACAGATGACAGGGTCAATATCTAGTTCTGCTCCTGGGTCCAAAAGCCCAGCAGTGAGCTCGATTGCCAAGGACAAAGTGGTAGCAAGATTCTAAGCCTTAGTCACCAAAGTGTGAAGAGGGAGGCTGGAGAGGTGGCTCAGTGGGTAAGAATGCTCGGTGCTCTTCCAGAAGACTTGAGTTTCATTCCTGGCATCCATGTTGGACAGGAAGCTCACAACTGCCTGTGACTCCAACTCCATGGAACCCAATGCCCTCTTCTGACCTCTACACACACACACACACACACACACACACACACACACACACACACACACACGCGTGCACACACACACATAGACACACACGGACACATAAGTGGAGAAAAAAGGCCTAGCCCATGTGGCATAAGCATATTTAAAAATTCATATTTAAAATGTACTGGTGTGTGTGTGTGTGTGTGTGTGTGTGTGCACCCACGCATGTGCCCACAAGTATACTGAGCATGTGTGTGAGGAACATTGAGAGGAAGGAGGAAGTAGGGGGACATGGGAGGGGTTGAAGCAGGAAAAAGGGATAGAAGTGATGTGAATACAATTCTCATGTGTAAAATCCTCAAAAACCAAAAGGCTCTAAATTAAGAAAGAGAGAAAAAGAAGCAAAGGAAGCATGAAGAAGCAGTTGGCAAAAGCACAGGGGTCTTTAGCACACTTGGAGAAATGAGACATTTGGACTCGGAGGGCTCTGCTCCTGTCTTACAGTGGATGTCAAAAATGGCAGATACTTGAAGAGAATTTACTTTTGTTTCTCTTTTGGTAGTAGTGGGATTGAACTTTAGGTCTTACGCATGCAAGGCAAGTGCTCTACCGTGAGACTACATCCCTGGCCCTCTGGTACTCAGAGATAAAATGGGCTGCCCCATGAGGTGATCTCAAACTGGATGTCCCTCTCTTTCCCAGCCCTCCCAGGAAGTGGTGAAGGAGGTGACACAGATCTCAAAGGATACACTGGAAAAAATAGACAAGGCTCGCTCTGAGGGTTTGTATCATGAGGTGAGAGCACTTTTAATAGAAGACAGTGAGGGTGAAGAGGGTGGTGAGGGAGGGAGGTATGTGGAGAGAAAAGGGAGACCACTCAACAGGTTGCACTCCTGGAAGACCATTTCTCTTCATGCTCTTGCATCTTAGCACCCACTAGGGACATATTCTCCATGACTGCTGAACCCAGTGAGATCTGGCCCAGGAGAGCAAAAGCTGCTGGATCCGTGAGTTAGGGGTTGAGAGGAATGCCTGTGACAGTTCATGCAGCATCAGAAATGGAAGAGTGGACACTGAGAGTGGCCTGCCTGTTTTTTCCATCACTGAGTATATGCCTCTTACACCTTGTCGCTGCACACTGGGCACTCAATGTTGGCTCCTAAAGCCCCATGGCTTCTCATCTGACTGAACACTATAATCACAGGTGTAAACACCTCATGCCCCGCTCCAACCAGGACAATTTTTCTAAAGTCTCTGCTAGAGGCATCTAGGCACCAAGGTTTCATAGCCTCCACGGGTTTTCAGTGTGCATGAGCTGCAGAGCTATTTCTGGGTTAGTTTTTGGAAACAAGGTAGGTCTTGGTATATAATACAGACTGGCCTTCAACTCTCTATCTTTCTGAGTGTGGGAATTATATTATATACCATCATACCTGAGAAGTTAATCTCATCAACTTGCTGGAAGTTTTTTCTTGTGTCTTACCCTCTAATCTGGGATCTGTCCATTCTAAAATGGAACAGTGACTTTTTCCCCAAGCTCATTATGCAGCTTGGATGAGCCAGGCAAGGCTGTCACTAGGGTATATTAATATGGTAGTTAATTTTACTTCATGTCTGCTTCGTTTCCCTTCTTTTCCTCCTTCTCCTTTACTACTTCATCCATTGCACATGTATGAGCCCTTAGTAGGGTGACCAGTGTAAGACATTCTCTTTAGCCCCCGAGTTCTGTCAGATGGGAGGAAGCCATGAAAACTAAGTGTTCTGCATGGTAGGGAGTCTATGACAAAGGCATGTATTAAGAGTCACAGCAAGGGTGGAGGGGTGTCAGTCCATGGACTCCATTTCTCTGGCTTCTCTCCTCTTCACTTCTACCTCCCATAACATCACAGGCTGATGACTAAGTGTTAGGGGGTGGACACTTAACCAAACAATATCAGTACATTTTACTTTGTGTATATCCACACACACACATATGCATACACACACACACACACACACACACACACACATGTTTAGTGTAGAGAGAGATATACACACATGCATGTATATGTAGTTTCCACAGCTCTGCTGTCTACTGATGGAAAATTCCTCTTTGTTGTGTCATCTTTATGTCCCAACTCTATCCTTTCCCATGCCTACATCTTAGCCACTCAGATCATTTGTTAGTTCAAACCACAAACCTTGTTTTTATTTTTCACCAGGTCTCAAAGAGTGAGTCTAGTGTTGTCTTGATGTCCCAGCTGTCCGTTAAGGCCTATCCTGGTACAGTAGTGATGGATGAAGCTGTGTCTCCCTCTAGGTTGTAAAGCTGTGTCGGGAGTGCCTGGAGAAGCAGGAACCAGTGTTTGCCGACACCAACCTCTACGTGCTTCGGCTGCTCAGCATTGTGTCAGAAGTCCTGTCCTACCTCCAGGCCTTTGAGGAGGCCTCGCATTATGCCAGGAGGATGGTGGATGGCTACATGTATGTGATAGTCCTAAGTCTCAGGTAGTCTCCCAGAAACTCTCTGTTCCAGGGATGCCAAAGAGATGGCACACATTTCACTGTTCCTCTTTTACCCACAAATGGCATTGGCCACAGGCCATGGTCATGGTTATGCTTCTCCTTACACATAAACCTTTTATCATGTCGTTCCAAGTAATAATGATCAAATAATGATGTCAGACATGCTCCTCAGATGAAACCTAGTTGTCGTCTCTAGTTTGTTTGTGTATACATTCCTTATTTGTCACTTGAGCCTTGTCTTCTGCCTTTGATTTTTTTAAAGACTTATTTATTTATTTATTTATTTATTTATTTATACGAGTACACTGTAGCTGTCTTCACACACACCAGAAGAGGGCGTCAGATCTCATTACAGATGGCTGTGAGCCACCATGTGGTTGCTGGGAATTGAACTCAGGACTTTTGGAAGAGCAGTCAGTGCTCTTAACCACTGAGCCATCTCTCCAGCCCCGCCTTTGATTTTCTTAAATGAAACTTGATTTTAAGTGCTTGGAAAGTATTTTATTCTCCCTTTAATAATAGCCTATGACCAATCTGTAATGCATGGGTCTTGGGCGTAGGTACTTATCCAAACAATAGCAATATATTTACATTGTATATCTTTATATAAGTATACATTTGTGTACATATATATATATACTTATTACATAAAAATAATATTTTACAGATATATATACACACATGCATACGTTTTCACAGCTTTGATATCATGAGAGAGGCCATTCTTGCTCATAAATTAAATATGTTGCTTCCTTATTCCCTTCCACGATGTCCTCTCTTTCCTTCTATGTTCATACTATTGTAGGAATTTGTGTTTCTGGTTAGATGATTAACTTGTCATAAGAATGCTTTTCTTTAGAGGGTGCCGCTCATTAAAAATGCAGGTAAACTGTCAGCATGTTTAGAAGGGAGCCCTGCTAGGATAAGAAGATATAGTGCAGCCCCAGGAAGGACATTAAAGTTACATTTCCCACCTAGAGGTTCTTTTCAAGTTCCTCATAGAACTGGAGGTGCTCCAAATGGTACCTGGCTCCCTGTGGTCAGGCTCAGAGCACACATGTGGCCCTCTTTGTCCGTGAAGCATTGGCCTGGAGGTCCAGGTCGGATTCTCAAATCTCCCGACCTCACTGTGCAGAACATTAGCCAGCTCTGTGTATTTCAATGCCCTACGACAAGCTGCTGGTGCTTTTACAACCCTAGTGGGAAGACTAAATCGACTGGATCTGCAAGGGTGCTAGCTTTGATGTCATTTCTGTCTTCTGGGACAAAATACCCCAAGAGAAGCAGCTTAGAGGAGAAAGAGTTTATTTTAGCTTCCAATTCCAGGTCACAGTCCATCACTGCTGGGAAGCTGAGGTCACAGTACACTCAAGAGCAGAGATGAATGATGAGTGAATGATGAATGAATGAATGAATGCAAGCTTGCTCTCAGTTTGTCCTCTCCATTCATACAAAGTTTAGGATCCTCAGCTCAGGGAATGGTGCTATCCACAGGCTCTCAAGACAGTTGCCCACAAACATACCCATAGCCTCAATTGAGACTCTTATCCCAAGTGATGCCAGATTACGTCAAGGTGACAAATGACAGCCACCAGAGTACATTAGGAGTTATTCTGTGCTGTACAGATGTAAGGATGGTTGGGACATGAGTCATGATTACTTCCGTGCCTCTGCAGGAAACTCTACCACCATAACAATGCTCAACTGGGCATGGCTGTGATGCGGGCAGGGCTGACCAACTGGCATGCTGGGCACATCGAAGTGGGGCATGGGATGATCTGCAAAGCCTATGCTATTCTCCTGGTGACCCACGGACCCTCCCACCCTATCACCAAAGACTTAGAGGTAAATAGTCTCCTGGAGCTGGGCAGTCACTGTCTGGCTAGAAGATCTCTTAAGATGGGAGGCCTGGTTCATCTGGACTTTGCTTTGTGGAAGTCTATAGACTGCCAGCTAGACCGGAAAGAAACGTAGGATGCTTCAGCCCACCCCCTTGATTAATATGCAGAAACAGAAGCCCCAAAGAGGGAAGTTCTCTGTCTATAGTTGTCTAGTGATTTGATGGTAAGGTCAGAGATGGCTAATTTTATCTAGTGTATTAAGCTTGTCAATGGCAGAGTCTCTGTCAGTCTTACCACAGTGTCTTGGGCCTCTGAACATCTAGCTCTTTCTGAATATTCCCCGAGTGGATATGTGGGAGAACAAGAACTTTGTTGTGTGTTGTACACTCTAATCTTCCCAACTTGCTGTAAAGTACAGAGAAATCTCACCATCCTTTGGATAGTGAAACGGGCTGACATGGTCACGTCTCCTTGCTGACATCCTACAACCACAGAGTTCAGGATCCAGGGTTCAGATCCAGGTCCTTAGCTCATAATGAGAAGAAGCGTTTTCTACCGAAAACAACCCTTTGGCCACTGTCTCATAGATTCAGCTCCCTCTATCTATGATGCTAGGCAGACTGCTACACAATCAGTTCACAATAGTGCTCCCCCACCACATTTCTGAAAGCAAAGAGTTGAATTTTACTGACCAGGGGTCCTTTATCCAAAAACATGTCAGGACTGTGTCTTGGGGACTTGTTATTACCAGTGCTGTATCTGTGTCCCACAGGCCATGCGGATGCAGACAGAGATGGAGTTGCGCATGTTCCGCCAAAATGAATTCATGTACCACAAGATGCGAGAGGCTGCCATGAACAACCAGCCCATGCAAGTCATGGCTGAGCCCAGCAATGAACCAGCCCCAGCTCTGTTCCATAAGAAGCAATGAGGACCTGGTTGGAGGGTTGGGGGCATTGTGGCTGGGGAGCTGAGGAAATTACTACTCTGTGTCCCCCACTGTCTTTTTGGTTCAATTCAACTCAGCTTAGTTCTCTTTCATTTCAGACCAACTCTTTCTATGTGTCGGGTGCTAGATTCCACCATCTATTTAATAAGGAAGCCCCCAAATATAACTGGGCCAGAAAGAAAAATGTAAACAAAATGTAAGCATAATAGTAAATGCCATCGTGAACTCTATGTAGTGGGGGGGGGGTTAGAGGAGGTGAGTTTGTGTGTGTATTGGGTGGGGGTAACACCTGAGCTAAGAGTGGCAGGTACCTTGAATCTCAGGTGACTGCTGTTTATCTGTGCAGGCATCTCTAGGGCTGTTGGTCTCATCTACAGTTATGAATATTTAGGGTTTTGCAGACTGGGATGGGTGATGTCCTGTATCCTCAGGCTGGGGATGTGTTTGGCCCATTGAGATCTACTCAATGGTACCTAGAAAGATGCAGGGATCTTGGGGGATCCTGTGGTCTTTATTCCTAATCCGAGCTTGAAGCATAACTTTAGAATAACTAGAACACACAGAGAAGGAATTTTTCCCTTCCTGGTCCTACCCACCAAGCCTGTAACTCTTTGTGATGTTGGAAAAAAAAAAAGCTGAGGTTTTCCTGGACATTGACCTGTAGGAGTGAGAAAGTCTTTTCAGCTGACTGTGCATGCCTGGCAATGATGGACTCATCAGAAGTGGCGTGTATGGGGTTTCAAGACGGAGTAGTCTGCCTCAGCCTGGGCTTTGTCACTGGCCCAATGAGGTTCTGCTCATCATACTGAGCGACTGCTAGTTCCTTTGCTTGATTTCTTTAGCCTGTCTGTACTCTGGGGGCTTCTGCCCTTAAGAGAAGGCAGTTCACCTGGCCGAGGATCTCATCAGAAGAGTGGCCAGTTTGCTCTCATTTGCTTGGAGGCTGACTTCTAGCTGAGAAATGAAGGCCTAAGAATGGTCTTTTAGTTTCTGGAACCTCAACTTTCTCACCAACATGGTGGGAGATCATGGAGTAAATTCTTTTGGTTGAGGGTGTCACCAAAAGCACTATGAAACCTTGTGCTATCGCTGACATCTACCACAACTCTAACATCTTGAAGTCCCATGATTCCCACTGAGCTGCAATTTATTTCTGCCTAAAACGTTAGTTCCCCCATCCCGAGCCTTTCATCCCAGAATGGTACCCTGCCTGTCCTTGAGCCCTGCCTAGCAGCTGAGGCCTGTGATGCGGGCATCGCTTTGTAGAATATTAGCACTGACCTTTGGTTCTTTTTGAGGATTTTTCCTTCTCTAGAAGCATCTATGAAGACTGACAGTTATTTCAGGCTTAGAGACAGCACCAACAATCACCTTGGGAATCGTGCAGGTACCTCAAATCACCACTCTTTCCCCAATGGAGTCCCTGCTCCAGACCCCTGTCCTTTTTTGTCATAGTTGTCTGTCCACCTTGTCCATTATTGCTTCTTTTCATCTTCCTAAAACCTGTTTTCTTCAGAATGAATCACTGTGTCTGTGTTCCTCCACCTCTCTCAGAACTGTAGACTGGGGGTCCCCTCTCTCACTAGCTATCTTCTGTTCCTGATCTGGACCCCTTGCTTTCCAGTGCCCTCCAGACCTCACTCCATCGTCACCCTTCCATCTGAGGCCTTGCTGTTCTCCTTCCACTAGGCTCTTATCTTTTTCTCACTTCCTCCCTTCCCTCTTAGATTTTTTGAAGCAGGGTCTCTCTACTTAGTCCTGGTTGTCCTGGAACTCGCTATGTAGACTGGACTGGTCTCGAACTCACAGAGATCTGCCTGCCTCTGCCTTGTGCTGGGAGTATAGCCATGCACTCCCACTGTCCGGCACCACTGGCCTTCATTAAAGAATAACAAAGTCAATAAACATGTGGAGGACCCTTGGATCACCATCTTCACAGCTGGGAGTTCTCTTTACACTTTTAAATCTGTCTCTGCTCTCTTCCCATTTCTTCTCTAACTTACTGCATGCCGGCTTCTACGTTTGCCCCTCCATTAAAATGACTCCTTTCTAGTTCCTACATTATTCAGCTTCGCTGTTAGTAACACCCAAACTTGGTTTCTGTGACCCTGTTTCTTTGTGATGAGCCTCTGATGTGGTTTCTCTGGCTCTCACTGGTCTTGTTTCTCTAGCTGGCCCTGATATACTGGAATGTTCCTGAGTTGACTTTGTCCTTGGTTAACTCTGTTCTTGCTCTGTGCACTCCTAGCATGCATTTAGGTGACACTTTATGTAATGGCTACATTGAGGTTTCTGGTTCTCAGGTCTGTTATCTGATCTTACAACCTGAGCTCCAGCCCCCCACATCTTCCTGTGTGCTTTGCAGCTCCATCAAAGTCAGTATGCTCCAAATGAGACCCCAATATGAAGTCTCCTAACACTTCGTCCTTCTCAGAACACCACCCAAGATACCACTTCCTCCATCGCGTCGTCGGCTCCTGAGTGCAGGGCCACATTCCTTTATTCATCTTTTTGTCTCTAGAACAGGTCCTGGAACATAGTAGGTGCTTGTTTAGTGTATACTGAGCGACTGAATGAATGAAATGCTTATCTCAAAGTTAGAGATACACAACTGTGTACTTTGTGTATCTTATGTTAAACCACTCAGCAAAGCCCATTAAACTGTCTTTGTTTATGGGACATGGCCTCTTCCTTCTTTCTGATAGTTGTTCCAGAGAAGCTTGATGTCATGGAATTTTCTGTGATGATGGGGAGGACTTAACATCTGTGAGGTCCAATTTAGTAGTCATTAACATCATGTGATGACTGAGGCTGGAATAAGATTAAAGACCTCTAATTTTATTTAGTTTCAATTCACATATGTTTACCTAGGCAAGGTGGCCAGTGGCTGCTGAATTAAACTGTAGTTCTAGAGAAATACTGTAGCGTTGTTTTAAAGAGCATGATGCTGATAAGAACTACTGAGGTTTGCCTTCTGCATAGCTACCTGGATACCACACTGATTACTTCCCTCCTGCCTCAGTTTCCTCATCTCTCCCTTTGCCTACATTGGCAGTGGGTTTTTTTTAAAGGCCTATCCTATACAGACCTTGGGATAGCTCCAGACCCCAGCAACATTTAAAGAGAACTCATTAGTGTTACAGTGGTCAAGACCATATTTCTGCTGGGGTTTCCATTTTCCCAATTAAAAAGGTAAGTGGTGGGTCGTGGTGTACTGAAATTGGCTTTATCAGCTTTGCGGGCCAACTGCACGCGGGTCTCCACAGCACCATGCTCACTGATAGGTAACCTGCAGTTGGCCATGATAGGAATGGGAAGGCCAGGCTCAGTGTCTTACGCTTAGAACACACGTATAAACTTACAAAAGGGGAGTGGCAGAGTGGATCCGTAGAATGTTAAAGGAGTCTTTGCTTAAATGGAGACTGTACTCGAAACCCTTCGGCCCTGAGAGCCACAGCAAACATGCCTAAGAGGTCTACGAACCATCCTCAAGGAGGGTACCTGCATCCACCCCATTTTGGTGAACCAGAGCACTAATCAGACATCGTCATTGCCTGGAGACTCTCTTAGGGACTGCCTCTCTAAAGATCTGAGGAAGGAAACTATGGCAAGACCTTCACCCTGGCCAGAAGGATTTTCCTACAAAGCACTTTACTTGCAGAGCGTAAACCCATCACTGAGTACCTGCTGTCTCCTGGGTCAACTTCAAGCTCCTTTCCAAAGTCAAAAGATTCACAGCAGATACTTGGTTCTGTCTCTGTCTCCTCTTATGGATGCCCACTTTCACCTCACCTGCTTGCAAAATAAATATCCTCGGATGCTCTTGGGCCTCCTGTGATTCTTCTCTGATGTGGAACACTAGAAAATTGTGGATGCTCAGCAAGTATGTAAAAACTGATCCAGGACCAGTGAGATGGCTCAGTGAGTGAGTGTGCTTGCTATTAAGTCTGACAGCCTGAGTTCAACTCCCGGTTCCTATGGAATGGGAGGAGAGAGCATATGCCTGCAACAACTGGCCTTCACAAGTGCACATGGCACCTGCACGCCCCCTTCTCCAAGTAAATAATTAAAATGTAAAACAAAGGAACAAATCAATAAATCAATAAAGACAAAGTACCCAGAGGGCCCACCTGCAGAGGCCTGCCTGCCCACAGTGGGAGCCACTGTGATGTGTGTAACTATGTGGTGGACAGTATACTCACACACATACAATAAATAAATCTTACCCAAAAAAGGGTAAGGGAGGAGAGAGTTGTGAGTTTCACATCATGCACCCCAATACCACACATTTCTCAGTCCCTTCCTATCTGTCCTCTACCTTACCACCTTCCCCCAAAAGAAAACAAAAGATAGGAATAAAATAAAAGAATAAAAATATAAAAAAAAACATAAAAACATCTCATTGTGGGCTGGTAAAATGGCTCAGCGGGTAAGAGCACTGGCTGCTCTGCCAAAGGTCCTGAGTTCAAATCCCAGCAACCACATGGTGGCTCACAACCATCCATAATGAGGTCTGACACCCTCTTCTGGTGTGTCTGAGGACAGCTTCAGTGTATTTACATATAACAATAAATAAAATCTTTGGGCCGGAGTGAGCAGAGGTCCTGAGTTCAATTGCCAGCAACCACATGATGACTTACAACCATCTGTACAGCTACAGTGTACTCATATACATAAAATAAATAAATAAATCTTGGCAGGGGAGCCGCAGGACTGCAGGGACAGGAGCCTGTCAGCTTCCGA
>JADRCD010194324.1:0-77408 GCA_019843815.1 Montemys delectorum | reverse complement strand
AAGACAGGGTTTCTCTGTGTAGCCCTGGCTGTCCTGGAACTCACTCTGTAGACCAGGCTAGCCTCGAACTCAGAAATCTGCCTGCTCTGCCTCCCAAGTGCTGGGATTAAAGGCGTGCGCCACCACCGCCTGGCTGTAAGTTTTTTTTACATAACTTGGAGCAGATCTTCCTCAACTTATATTTGTTAGATATGTTATTAAGAAGTAGTGTTAATTAATCCTAGCAATATACAATGGATATATAAAAACGTTAAATGAAATGTTATATAATTTATATAAATCCGTGTGAATAATAAGAAAATCACAAAGCTGATACTTCCTTTTATTAAACTTGAGCCACAATTTCACTTGTAGCTGAGAGGTACATCTGGCTTTTCAATAATATGTGCTTTATTAAAACCAAAACAAAACAATCAATCCAAAAGCAACACGACCAACAACAACTACTGCTGCTACTACTATACTATAAAAATGTGGAAATAAGCTGTTGAAAAATCATTCTTTAATATATGCTTATGCATCTAAGCAACTGCAGAAAGCCTTCTTTATCCTAGGTTTCTGCATCCATAGAGTCAACCAACTGTGGAACAAAGATACCTGAAGAAAATGTGTAAGAATGCTCAGAGCTACTTTGTTATCTTACCTCTTGTCTTAGTCAGGGTTTCTATTCCTGCACAAACATCATGACCAAGAAGTAAGTTGGGGAGGAAAGGGTTTATTCAGCTTACTTCCACATTGCTGTTGATCACCAGAGGAAGTCAGGATTGGAACTCAAGCAAGTCAGAAAGCAGGAGCTGATGCAGAGGCCATGGAGTGGATGTTCCTTACTGGCTTGCATGAGTTCCAATCCTGACTTCCTCTGGTGATCAACAGCAATGTGGAAGTAAGCTGAATAAACCCTTTCCTCCCCAACTTACTTCTTGGTCATGATGTTTGTGCAGGAATAGAAACCCTGACTAAGACAAATTGGTACCAGGAGTGGGGTTTTTATAGGAAGGAGGTCTAGGGGAACAAAGGAATCAGCATAGCCTATACATGATTGGCTAATTCAAATCCAGCTAGAATACGTGCAGATCAGAGCCCACCCAGACATGTTATCTTAGTTAGGGTTCCCTAGAGTCACAGAACTTAGTCTCTATGTAGTAAAGGGATTTATTGATGACTTACAGTTTGTAGTCCAACTCCCACCAATCAACTCCCAACAACAGTCACGGCAGCAGCTGTGAATGGAAGTCCAAGGATCCAGCAATTGCTCAGTCCCACAAGGCAAGCAGGCGAAGCAGAGAGAGCCTTCCTTCTTCCAATGTCCTTATATAAGTCTCCAGCAAAAAGTGTGGCCCAGGTTAAAGGTGTGTGCCACCACACCTTTAACCCTGGATGACCTTGAACTCATAGAGCTTTCTATGTTAATCCTGTGGGATTCGTAGCCACTATTCCTCAAGGTCTCTATGCCAAGATTCAGGTCAGAAACTTGTATCTCTCAGCCTCCAGATTAGGGCCACAGGTGAGCCTTCTAATTCTGGATTGCAATTCATTTCAGACATAGTCAAGTTGACAACCAGGAATAGCCACTACACCTCTTAAGTCATACAATATAAATGCTGCCTGCAAAGGATGCCATTGCATGCAGTAATGTAAGTATTATAAAGATCTCTTAAAAGGTATAGGAGCAGCCATGGAGATTGGCTCAGGGGATAAGAGCATTTGCTTTTCTTTCCAGAGGATCTGAGCTCAGTTCACAGCACCCACATCAAGTGACTTCACAGTCACTTGTGACTCTGGCTTCCGGGTAATCTAACATTGTTTGGCTTTGACACACAGACAGACACACAGACAGACACACAGACACACACAGACAAATAGTATATACAGGGACATCCATACAAATGAAAATAACTCTAAAATATTTGTTAAATGTAAGTAAATAAAGTGCACAAAATAATGTGCATATCTGGGTTGTAGATGTCACACAGTTTTTACAAACAATGGACATATATACATGTTTTGTATCTATGGGAGATTCTCAGATCAATTCACCACAAATACTGAAAGTGACCATCTGGTAATTGATAACCAGACAGAAAGTGACACTTATAAATTTTCAATCCTATGTACTAAATACTATAGAATGTAATTTCCACCTAGCTTATAAAAAGAAATATTCCAAATATCACATTTAAGTGGATCTTGGATTTCTTTAAAGTAAAATATGGGTGATTCTCAGTTCCAGTGAGTATGAGAGTAACTTCTCGCCATAAGACAAGCAGCAAGTGTTTGATCTCCTTACCTTACCCAAGTGTATTCATATTTGTTTGTTTATTTTATTATTTAATATTTTAATTTTTAAATTAAATATTATCATACAATTTCCCCTTTCCCTTTCTTCTTCCAGGTGAAGGTCATTATAGAAAACCACATTGGCTCAAAATGCAAATAACAACTGACTGCATGGTGACCACCCCAACTGACACACTACAATATGATTCCTACAGCCAAGGCTCAGGGACATCACAGAGAGGGGAACAGAAAGACTGTAATAGTCAGGTGAACAGAAAGTCTATTTTGAGGCTGCACCTCCTAGAAATGCTAGGGAAACTATATATATAAAGCCTCACCAATGAGACTACTTAAACAAAACCTGAACAAGAAAGACACTAACAGACATGCTAACATGGAAAGGTGAAAATTTAAGGGAACTGAACTCTAGATAAAAAAAAAAAAAGGCAACCAAGAAACAGTCTACCCTGGGGAAGATTGCCACAGTGGGTTTTTCAATACCAAGTGGTTCCACCTTTCTGTTGAAAGCCAGCCTGGTTCACCTCTTACAACCTTAAAAACAATCATGAAATGAGGCATCAGATAGTGTTTGCAACTGCAGCTGCACCTCTCCTGACTTTCAATAAGTCATGCACACTTCTACATTCTCCCTAGGGTAATTACCTACTACTTGGATTTGTGAGGCAGGATTAGAATACAGAAAGAAGAATTAGGAATCAGATGGGTAGCCATGTATAGCAGTTAATTTGGGAGTTGTGAACATAGGGTTACATTGCCAAGTGAATGACTTCCAAGAGATTGAAGGTGATTGTTGGGACAGGGCTCACTAGAACATCCATAGGAGGACCCCAGGTCTATACTGTATGCATTCCTGCATCAGCATCATCTCTTTCATGCATTAGTCACCTTTCTTGCTGCTATGACAAAATATCTAATAGAAACAAATGAAGGGATCATTTATTTGTCTCAAAACTGAAAGTATGAACTATGAGAGAAAGAAGATAAAAGCAGGCAACAAAGGAAAGATATGGGAGTGCATCATGGCTATGGCTGAAGCAATGTGAGGATGTCTGATCACATCTTGGCTCACAAGAAATCAAAGATCTGTTAAAGCTGTCACTCACCCATCTTTCTCCTTTTTATTCTTTTTAGGCTCTAGTACACAAAAAATATTGCTCACAATCAGAGCAGATCTTTCCTCCTCGATTAATTGTTTCTGCAAAACATCTTGTAGGCATGCCAACTGTTGTATCTCCTAGGGGAATCTAATTACAGTCAAGTAGATAATAAAGATTAAACATCACAATATTTTAAATGATATTGGTTTGTATAAATATCCACACATATATAATTATCAAATGATGGAAAATGTTGTGCAAAAGAACTGAATACATACACCATTGAAACTTAAAGTTGAAATCATAATAAAATATGTCAAACTTCCCAGGGTTTCTGTACATTCCCACTGGGTAGTGCCATAACAAACAAACTAGGCATCAGATCTTACATCTCAGTGTCAGAAGTACAACCCTGATAAAAGAAAAACATTCACTAATTAACGCCAATCAATAACCAAAATGCATTAGACTTATTTCGTGATCATAAATGTTTGTGAAAAAAATCTTGTGACTAAAAAAATCTATGTAGAGTGTCATTATTTATTTTCCAAAAACTCTGCTTAACTCAGATGTACAAAGTCAGCATAGAATAGACATCAAAATGTCAAAGACGTCTACCCTATCCATGCTCCTAAGCAGAAATGGAAGCCTCATCCACTGGCTAGTAAAGAACAATAACTTCCACTCACATACAAACATTTTTAAGAAGTGTGGTCCCTTTTACTCTATTTACTTAGTAAATAAAATAATGAATGAAAAAAATGTTTAACACTTAAGCTCTAAGTAGATTCTTGAAGACTAGATCATCAGGAACTTCTTTATTAGAGACAAGGGTGAGGCAAAGGTACTCTGTTCCAAATTGGCGTTGGCTGGAGACATGGCAACTTAAAGAGAGCTGCCAGGTAAAAGTAGAGGCTCACAGCATGTGTAAATGGAAGGGTCCTAGGATGCATCTGTAAACGCATAGGCTACTTTGCCTTTTCTTCTTCTAAAAGCAGAAACACAGAAATATCTCTTCTTATAGACACATGTGCACAGCTTTCCCTTTCAACATAGCTTCTATGTTTTATACTTATAAACTCACTAAGAAATCAATCTAAATATAAATTATGATGAACTTGAATCAAAAAAATCAAAAATAATATGATACTTTGAAATTATATTCCCTAGCTCCTAAATCCCTCTCCAAAGCGCCTTGTTTTAGCATGTGTATTATGCGTCTGGTGTGTGTGGAGGGAGTTCTGATTTATCACACTTAAACTTATGCCTTTGAGAAGGAGTCTTGAGTTGACCTGAGACTAGGCTCATAAGTAGATATTCTCTGCAATCTTCTGTCTCCACTCCCCCCATGCTTCTGTGGTTATAGCCACATATGACCATGCATAAATTTATGCATATATACTGGAAATTTGAACTCAGTGCTCTCTGCCCTTCTGCTCATACATAAATGCTACTTTAGCAAGCAATTTAATGGAATATATATGTCTCTCTGTCCTTTCTGGTTTTCTTTCAATAACAAAAAAGTTTAAATTACACACACACACACACACACACACACACACAAATGTAATGTGTATATGTGTGTTCATCATACTTGTATTTTTTTTATTTTATTCTTTTCTTGAGCTCTGTTATTTCAGAGTCTTAGAAGATGCAGAGAGGCATTCACAGAAGGTAGAAACAAGAGACTATTACATCTGATGATCTAAGACATTCTTCTCTGGAATAGAGGTTGGCTCTGACCTCTGATTCCAGCCCCAGTATCCATTGCTGAGAGGTTCACAAGATTTTCCCTTGTTAGTTTCTTCCCTTCAATGACTGGAGCATGGATGGAACACAATATGGAGAACTGTGTCTCACTGAAAGGGAAGGAATCTGGGAGTTTATATAAACAAGGTGGTCCCTCTAAAAACAACATCTAAGATCTGGTATTGTATTAGGGAAGAAAAAGAAATTAAAGAGTGTGGGTGATGGTGAGGAAGCTGTGAATAGCCAGAGGAAAATCCAAAGTATTAAGCCATCTGATCTACTAGGCAACAGAATATCTAGGTTTCCCACTAATTTTTGTATAAGTGCAGTTAGTCAAGAACTTCACATGCCACACAGCATCCCCAGGATGGTCAGCAAATTGGGCATGGACACCTCACAGCTTGGACAGAATCTCCACCTATCAGGACTATCATACCATAAGACTGAGAAACACAGTCAACCTCTGTGGAATTAGGGGAAAGACAGAGTTCTAAGAAAGCACTTTCTTTTTCAGGTTTCACATGAGAGAACAAATATACAATATTTCCTGACTGGCTTAATATGATATCCTCCAGTTCCATCTATTTTCCTGAAGGTACCAATACTTGACTCTTCTTTATAGTTGAATGACATTTCATTATGCAATGTTATCCCTCCTGTATATGGGCTCTTTGTGCTATTTCCTTGCCTCTTTTTAGGCAGCAGCTCAAAGTCATCCCATTTGTTGCATTTCCTTATATAGTCTCCATGACCATTCTCAACAGCCATCCAGACAAACAACTTGCAGAAACAATACTAGACAGACATTTTCACTTTCTCATTATCAATGGTTAAAGGCAAGCTGGAAGAGGTTTGTGTACATTGGGTGATGTTACCAAACAATAATTTCTACTATTTCAGGTTGTGTCATGCAACAGTGAATATGATGAAATGATGTCACCTGTCATGAAACTGAATCAATATGAAGTACTCAAATTTGCTCCACTGTTATATGAATTCAGATAAATTGTGTATTTCTCTGTGCTTAATTTCCCCAATCACCGAGTTTCTGGTGGTAAGAATGCCTGTTTTGTTGCATATTTTGTTACTGTTCTCCTGATGGCTAGAGGATTTGAGAAGTTTTCATATGTTTGTTGGGTGTTTGCATTTCTACTTTTGAGAAGTATTTGTTTGCAGAGGAATTGGTAACATGGCAAGAGAGGAACATAATTTAAAGTCCTTCTACACAGGTTAACTAAAGAGGCATAAGGAGCTACCTGCAAAGGGGTAGGCTGAATGAACGGGGTTTAAAGCACCCCAGGCCATTAAACTGGGACATAGTGACCAACCTAGGATTGGTGGGTGGTAGGAGAAGCAGTGTTAGTGAGGCATTCTGGGACCTACAGCTATAGATGGGTGGCATCAGGATGAAAGAAATGGTTTTTCAAAGTCAAGAACTGGACTTAGAAACCTAGAGAACAACATTAAAATCCAACTTAGCTCCTACTTCCCCTCAGTTCTCCTCCTCGTAGTATGTAGGATGGGGTTTCTACAGCCAGGTCAAGGGAAGCTTGGCATAGACACAGTGCAGGATGGAAAAGCATCAGTAGACTAGGGAGGAAACAAGTGGAAGACACTCAGATAGTCTCAGTATTCTACATGGTTATCACGAAGTTTCCAAAAGATAAGGTGTGTGCACCTCCTTTAAAACGTGCTCAGTATTGCTTCCAAGGATGAGTAATAATTGTGTCAAGAGCATGTGGACATGTCTTTCTTTATGTTTCTTTTCCGGAGGAATTTTGATTTTTATAATTAGTTCATGAGACATGAAAAGGAGTTGGAAAAAGTTCAAAGAAAGTGGCTTAAGGATTATGACCAGGTTTGAAGGGGAGTAGAACTAGTTAAGGAAGCAGGAGCCAGGGAACAAACCTTAAGGAAAAAGTCATAAAACAAGGATTGTGGAGGCCAGTTGGAGAGATGCTGAGATACAGGTTTGTTTGTGCCAGGGAAGATCATGGTAATAAATCCTCTTGACTCTCACTATAAAGTAAATCTTCATATTTAATGTAAGCGGTGGAGCATTGGTGGAGGACTGCACAATGAGAATGAAAAGCACACAAGCCATTCCTTACCTCAAACTTTCTCTTGAATAAATGTGAGGGAATATTTCTAAGGATGAAAGAATTGTAGCTTAAATGAGTAACATTCTTTTGTGAATTAAATTTTAAAAAGTCTTTCTTATTATGGTATCTAGAAATCTTACTAACTTAAAAGTGAGCCATAGAAAATACCTCTAAAGCCACAAACATTTAGAACAAAACCTTTCAAAGAGAGATCCACAGATGTCAGTGTTGGCCAAGATCAGAGGTATCTAGCTTCAAGAAAAGACTTTTCCCCAATCTGAATATATTTCACAGTCTTCTCCACAACAGTGAAGGGAAAAACTAAAACTTGAAACTGGTTAAAAAATTGATAAAAATTTAGAATACTTGTCATTCCCTTCGTAAGATTTCACTTTATATTCTTCAGTTAAAAAAATCTCCAAGTAGAACTTGAGAGGACTGTCTTTGAGCTTCTGCTGGAAGTGAGGTCTGAAGCTTACATGGACTCCACTCTTGCTACAGGATTTCTATGAGAAACAAACCAGTGAACAGGCTTTAAGAATCCTCTCCAAAGACATCTTTCAAAGCTTTTGCAAGGGGAGGAACAGATAGCATAGCCCATCATCAATATGGCCCTATGACTATGCTTAAGGCACTTATAAATTCCATTGGGTAATAACTAAAAATTACAGAAAGCAATTTAATGATGTCATGAAGGCTCTAAGTTATATCGGCCACCTCACAAAGCCCCACACTGCCAGTAATATTAGCTAAGTAAGGATGAGCATGGTCCATGACATGAAAAGATTACAGCCTATAAAACCAACATTAAAGTCTAGTAGTAAGATAATTTTTTCTCAGATCCTAAGCACTCAAATTGTAGCATAATATGCTGATGTACAGACGAATTGTTGCTTATTTTGAGAGAATGGCATTGCCTTATAGAATAAACCCTATGTCTTCTGAGGCATGCACATCCTCCAAAGGCCAGCTGACAACTCCAGTACATTCACCACCTGTCGGTTCAAACTCTCAGCTTCTTAGGGTCCCATTGTGTCCTGGATCCAAAGCAGATTTCCCACCAAGTTACAGACCTACTCCAGGTCATCTTATGAATGGACGGCATTTACACTATTCACCTCACACTCGGCCTTTCTGGGACAGCATGAAATATGAATGCTCATTGTATTACACTCCGGAGGTAAGAAGCTGTGGCAAGATTGACGAAATAATTATGTAAATAATGACTGACGTCTAGGGAAGACTAATGGAGGAAAAAGCTGAATAACATTAAAAAGTTAATATATTTAATGTTAACCTTTGTAGCTCTCAGTAATAATTCAAATATAAGAAAATTGTTGTCGAAAGCATAGGAATATTGAAGCAGAACAAAAATGTCATGGTAAAAAAATGAACACCACGTTTTCTGGGAAACTGAAAGATATTTTTCTACTAGAATATTAAAAGCTAAACACTGAGTTTTATTAATTTTGAGTGTCGTTATTCTTTCCAAATTAGCCTTACCTAGAAAAGGTAGACTTTTGTTTTTAATTATGTGTTCCTATCAGAATCAGAATCCCTAAACAACAAAACTGATGTAAGGATTGTTGCAGTCTAAAAGAAAACCAATCACGGGAAGATTAAACAAAGGAAACTCATGGAATTTTGACTTTATCTTTGTTTGTTTGTTTGTTTGTTTGTTTGTTTTTTAAGGCTCTTATTGTAGAAAGGCAGAGAGAGGGAGAAGTATAGAGAAATAGAGGCTGGCCATGGCCACTTGGAGAGAGGGAGGAAGGGAGGGGGAAGGTGGGAGACAGGTCAGAGTAAGAGCAAGAGGATAAGAGAGGGAGCAAGAGAGGTTTTATCCTTTACTGACCCTCATTCAAACCTCTCAGCCTTGATGTTATAGAAGCATTCATGAAGTTTATTTCCTATAAAATCATGAGAAATTTAATAATTATAACACAGGGTAGAATGAGAACAGGAGGTTTGAGATTAGATAGTTTTCAGGTAAATGAGGGAGAGTACTGCTCCTGAGAAAAATACTATTAGTCCATCTTGATGTTAAAATAACAGCTGAGATCATTAGACAAGAAAAGAATGATCTTGATTCTTTGAGAGTTCTTTCTTTTCCAAGAAAAAAAAAACACTAGATTATAAAGAGAAACATTGGATGAAGTCTGGAGTTTAAAACTCTCGCATTCTCACAAGGAGAAAAAATAAAGTTATATATTTTTTATAACTTTAAATATATTATATATATATATATATTTACCTACCTTGTCTTTAACAAGAAAATAAAGATGACAGATGCTGGACAAAATCATGTATTCCTTTCATTTTCTCTAATCAGTTAAAAATCCTAGCAACTCAGAAAAGACAACTGCCCATCATCCACATCTGAGGAATCACCTGGACTTGAAGAATCTGAATGGAAAGAAGTTGCAGTCTTGATTAGAGATGAGTGAAGCATCTGCCACATGTTCCTCCAGTCCTGTTTCATGGCTTTTTAGCAAGTTGTAGAGGAATTACAAGGTCTCTTATCCTCTCTCAGGACAAGTTTGTCTTTTTATTCCTTGCAGTGAATAGACTTGTAGCTCTGTTTATGCATGTGGTTTCTTTCCCTAAGTCCTGCATTAAACTCAAAACTTTATGAAGTCAAAAAAAAAAAAAAAAAAAAAAAAAGAAGTCTAACAACATCCATAGATTGTCTAGCATTCAACTAAAATCAAGTTCATGTCTATGGCTTAAAAGACAAAAATCGTATCTGTCAATTTCTACATGAAATTCTAAAATATTTGTGGTATTACAGAAATACATTTTGGGATCTCTCTATGCTATAGGCTGAGAACGAAGGACACCGACCCTGGAGACAGTGAACTTAAGAAAAAATTGTGGAGTTCATGTGGTTCTTGGATTTTAATAAAAATTCTTTCTCTCAATAAATTCTTAAGAAAAGTCAGGACATAAGTGACCCTAGATAAGGTAGCTATGTGAGAATATACTTGTTTCACTAAAAACATGAACTTTGGACATGTAACAATATGCCAATGCCATGCCTTTATAATGATCCTGAAAAGCAGAGAAGCAGAGGTACATGACGTACTCTGTTGCCCTTAGCAAGGAGCCATATTGCAATGAAGGCACAATGAGGATATGCTCCATTATTATTCCCCAAGCACATTACATTGTTCTGTTCCACTCTGCTAGCTTGAATGCATATTGCTCCCTGGAAAGAACTTACAGTTCCCTTTACAATGCGTTTACAGTTGATTAAAGAATGGATTTGCAATTTGGAGTCTATAATTAGAGCAAAGGGTCTCTATAATTTTAGTTCCCCTCATTCACTAATGATGATGTTATGGAGATTAGCTGCTATTACAAAGACCCATGGCCACTAAAATGATTACGGGAAAACATGTATTAAGGGGTAGTATTCCATTCTTTTACCACAGGAAGCCGATTATAAACAGAGTGTTATACAATGCTATGAGGCAGGAAAAATAAGATTAACAATTAACACCTTGCTTAAAGGATTAGTCCATCTCTTAGGCGGTGATGGCTTGCGTTCTAATTAAAACTCTTGGAGAATTGTGTGTGGCGATGTGTGAACTGATCTGTCCTTTCCTAGGTTTCTGCTATGGGCTCAGGGATTTAGCACAAATAGGTTGATACATTCCATGATCCAGAAACAAGTCTTTTCAGGATTTCATACCAGTTTTTAGAAGTCATTATAATGTTTTAGGGAAAGGATCAGTATAAATTTAAAGTACTTAGCTCCACTTAAAATATTTTTATTACATTTACTCATTTTTCTGTGTGTATGTGTAAATATGTGGCATATGCATGCATGCCGTGGCACTGATGTGGAAGTCGTATGACAATTTGTGGGAGTTAGGCCTCTCCTTGCATCATGTGAATCCTGGAGCTAAACTCAGTTCTCAGACTGGAAATAAGCCCCAATACCTGGTGATTTATCTCCTTTGCCTCTAAAAACTCTGTTCTAAAATTATTTAGTTCTATAGTTTTCATGTATAATCTATTTTCCCATTTCTTTGTGTAATAATTTCAAGGCCCTGCCTTTGAATAGAAATCACTAAAATTTCAAAGAATCTAAAAACAAACAATCAAATAAGAAATAACAACAATCAAACATCTATACTCATATCCAAAAGCTTAGTCTATACGCTCTTCAGTGACCAGGCATAGTCATCTTCATCATAGAAGTCTGAGAGGAAAATAATATTTTATCTATCTATTAAATATCTTGATGCCAGAGTAATGGCTCAGCAATTAAGCACATTTGCAGTTCTTTCAGAAAACCCAAATGAAATGATTAATTCACCTGTCAAGTAGCTCACACTCACATCTAACTCCAGGTCAACTGGAAATGATGCTCTTGATTAACTGTATACATAGTACACAGACACACACTTGCATACATAAAAACTAAAGAAATATTCAAATTTTAGAAGTCATTCTATTCTAAGTAATGTTTGTGGCTTTTAAAGTGCATGTATAATTGGCATATAAACATGTTATTGTATAATTCATAATTAAGCTAATATATTGAATTGTACAGTGTTTTAAAAACTTGCAAATAAATAACTCCTACATTGTCAAGTTTGTTTTCCATTCTTTTAATTCAAGCTGATAAGAAAGTGCATAAAATTAAATTCATTCCTCCCAAAATTTGCTGTATATTCTGAGTATTACTGGTATATGATGGTGAAGAGACTCACCATTGAGTTGAAAATAATGAGAGAAATGTTACAAATCACATATGCCAGGCATTTGAGGCTTGGTTACAGGAAGCAGGTATTAAAGAAGGATGAACTCTATTCAGGCGCCACCAAAAACTCTTAGAACAGAGCACTGAACATAATAGCATGTAATGAGAAAGGGCAAGATCACCACACAGAGCAGAGGAAACATTCTATTTGAGTCTAAGTCCCAGACTAAGCCTGATTCTACACAGTACCAGGGGATCTTACTGCTTAGTAGTAGCCAGTCCAGTGAGCACATGAAAAAAGAAGAACACATGACTGTACTCTTTGACAGTGTCTAAACTTTATGAATTTTGATGACTTCATGACTTTTTTATCTGAAATGTATTACATGCTGAAGAATGAAAAGAGATCTAGCAAATATAGAGTGCAAAAGTTCAGGGAATGACTTCTAAAGATGTAATAATATGTACATGGGTCCACCAATCCTAAAAACAGATTTGACAAGACTCTGACCCACTCCAAGGAAAGCACTTGAGTACACACACATGAACATGAACACAACACACACATGAGCATATACACCAGCAAGAGTTATACACATGAGCACAAACATACATGAGCACTCAAACGCACACACACACACACACACACACACATATTAAAATAGCTATTTTCCTCTGTAATTGAGATAGAAATTTTTATGTAGTGATTAAAATTAGCATAACAAATGGCTAGGGAGATGGATCAGTGCTTAAAAGAACTTGGTCTTTCAGGAAATCTAGGTTCAACTCCTGGCATCCACATGGTGGTTCACAACCACTTGTAAATCCAGTTTTAGGAGATCTGATGCCTTCTTCAAACTTCCATAGGTACCCTATAAATATGTGGTATACATACACACAGGCAAATATATACATGTGACATAAAATAAATCTAAAAAATTAAAAATAATAGCATAACAAAATCAATTTCTTTCTCGTTTCTATACATTTCCAAAGATATTCTGCACAGCACTTTGTCAGGAATTTTGAAGATTGCACATGTTAAAAGTATTAAAGCTGAGAAAATGACTAGTTGATGGGGAAAACATAAACAAAAGGAATTAAAATAGATTAGTATTCAAAGAGACCTCAAATCTAAGAGAAAATATCAAGAGAGTTAGTTTATGAAATGATGGTAAAGTTGGAAATATAATTTTAATTTTTATTATTGACGGAAAGAGAATTCCAGGAATATTGTAGACAAAAGTCTACAAGATGGTCAGTCTTTCAAACACAGAAGTATTAAAGATGAAAAGTATAAGCAATGCAATGTCTACTTTTAAGTAAATAGAAAGTACTTTTTAAAGATTGTCAAGGAAAAGAAAAACATATGTAAACAAACACTTTCATAATAGTGAAACAAATGCTGCAGATAAATCATTAGCTCTTTTATGGAGATGCCAGTACCTAAATGTCTGTTACACACCAGTCTCATTCATCATAAAGGGATCATGAAAATGTGAACTAATATGGATGTTTCTTAGGAAAATGGGAACTAATGAAAGTCTAGATTAATAAGATGTTAAATTCAAGGCACAAGGTAGGTATGGGCAGAAAGACACAGGTAGAGAGGAATGTCAACAACTGAAGAGATCAGCTTTATGCATAGAATAGAGGAAATGACTCTAAGCAATGTTGCTGTTATTCACCAAGGACAAAGCTAATGGGGGATTAAGGGCCACAGGTATTGTACTATTTAAATGCATCCTCATGTTTCTCTAGTAGAGACATAGGAGAGAGAATTGATCTTTGGATTGCTTTCAAATTATATTGGAGTTTAGACAAAAAGTAGTAGAAGAAGGAACTTTAAAAATGAATTTGATTCTTTTTAAGATTGTCATATTTTAGGTGATGCCACACAAACAAAAGTAGACAGGCAATTTAGTGAGGAGGAAGGAAGGGAGCCATACTAAAATGACATTATTATTATCGAATTTGGGAG
The DNA here is from genome assembly GCA_019843815.1 of Montemys delectorum. NCBI lineage: Eukaryota > Metazoa > Chordata > Mammalia > Rodentia > Muridae > Montemys > Montemys delectorum. Next base: position 63,470 of record JADRCD010194324.1, on the reverse strand, counting down.
ATTCACATTCTTGGTTTTAAATAATTTTATTATGGAATTAATTAATAATCAAAATAAAAAACTGAGGCTATGCTTTGCAAAGCAGGAGATGTACAGGTTCTGAGTCTCAGGCAGTAAAACTGGTCCTTCTGTTTATCACCTGTCTGAGCATAGGTCCCTTGATATTTGGAGTCTTTCTCTGTCTACATCTGCCCTCCCCAGCACATGTCCTATTATCTACAATGTGGCTGACCTCCAACTAGCTCACACAGAATAGGTTTTCTTCCTTTTTCCTCCATTATTATCCCCATGAAGCTGTTGAGATTTAGAGCTAGCTTATCCTGGGGCATCTCTTTTAAACTCTAATAAATTGTCTTTGAATTTAAAAACAAAAAATATAATATATAGATCACATATGTATCAGTACATATACAGTACTATGCACACACACACACATACACACACACACACACACACACACACACACACACATACACACACACACCACATTCATGTACACATACCACAACACACAAGGGATAAGGAAATCAAAATAAAGTAGTGAACAGAAAGTTTCCTCCTTGTTAGTTAGCATTCATAATGCTTAAAGGTGCCAACCAAGATGCTGGAGGAAAGATCATATCCATGTGTGAAGCATAGAAACTGCAATGTTACTCAGGGAAGATGTGCCCACTACTGCAATAGTGGAGTGGCACATTATAGGACTAACCAATCACTCTTTTATTAGATTTTAGCCCTGCTCCATAGGAGAGAATCTGTCTCCCATACCAAAAAGTCAGTGCAAAAAATGTGTCTGGGGATGTTAATAGTCCCCAGGTTAGAGCTTATACCCCTTCTAAGACTCAGGGAGTATGGTAACAAAGGAAACAAGGAACATGTGAGAGTTGGAAGTGAGAACTATGAAGTGCTGTTTTCAAGGCATGTCCCAGGAATTGCAAATCAAATCTTACAGCAGCTTCTCTTTCATTCACTGGGCCTGCAGTAAGAACTGGACGTGTCAACACTCAATCAATGGTTGAAAAGAGGCCCACAAAACACTATTCTTACCTCCTGTACCATTAACTATTAGAATGATTCGGGAAGTGACGGTTCACAAAATACTCAACAGTAAAGTGATAGGCACAGATCCAAGGTAAAAAAAGATGACCCCCATTAAAATCAGTTGTTCCAGAAATTAAAAGACATAAATATGGGGAGAAGACTTGTAGAGAGAAGGGGAAGGACAAGGGTGAGGAAAGCCATGAAAGAAGGTGACATGAGAGGAATCAAAATTTTATACATACATGTATGAAATTGTCAAAGTACAAACTGAGTCAATACAAAGTGTTTATATACTTTTTTCATTGCATGGCAAAAGTTATTTATTATTATGGGGGAATATGAAGTTCAGCTCCATGAACTCCCAGAATGCCAGTGGATTGAAGTCTCCCATTTCTTACTAACATCTGCTAAATGCCCACTTAGTGAGGATAAAATATAAAAACACTTTGAGTATGAAGATAAGAGATTCTTACGTTTTGTTTTGACTTGTGGTTTGTTTTTGGTTTTGTTTTTTGGGGTTTTTTTGTGGGTTTTTGTTTTGTTTTGTTGATAAATGAAAGAAAAAAACATGCTTTCATCTTCTCCCAAACAGAGAAGAATGACAAACATTTAATTAAACTTGAGGTAGTTAAATCTTGCTTGTTTATAACAGTGAAATGTCAATAAACAACTCAGTCTTGTATCTCAAATAATAAAAAGCTAAAAACATGACAGGTCTTATTTCAGATATTCTCATCAATATATAAAACTACCAATTTTCTCTTCTACCCACCAATTTTCTTAAATGTAAAATTTATCCCAAGAAGGATTACACCTTTTTCCACATGCCATGCATAACTAAAGCATGCAGATCTTAGCCAAAATATACCTAGTGGTGTAAATGTCAACCAAAAAGGCTCTGTACAGGAACTGTGACCAGGGTTGTTTATAAAGCTCGGGTGGCTTAGTTTGGATCAATTTTCTGGTTATCCCTGCATATCAATCATTTTATGGATCCTTCTTTGAGCTGTCTTTTCCAAACAACTAAGGCAAAACTTTGACAAGGAAAAGCAAAGACAACTAAACACTGTTGCCAAGAACATCCTCAAATCGAAGAAGCAGAGAAAGAGGTAAATTTTACTTTATATCAGAGATACAATTTCTGACTAAATGCTCCTCTCATATTCCCTGTGTTCTGAATATCTTAGCAGCAATGATTGATGGAAGTGCTTCCTTTTGAGGTGAACAGATTTTCTTCCCGCAGATAAAATCTGTGATCATTTTGGTCATACTTCTTCAAACCTAGAAGATAAAAAAAAATAGTCACAAGTAAATGTGTGCCCTTCACTCCCAGTTAATGATCTGCTTTTGCTCTGTGTGGTAGGGTGACCACAATAGCAAAATTAATGACTTTTTAAAAATATGTGCTGGTTCTGTTCATTCATTTTGTGTATGTGTATAAATGTGTGTATATATATTATATATATATACACACAAATGCTCATATGTATGTATAGATATATATATATATACATACATATATACATATATATGGGGGTGTATGTGTGTGTGTGTGCACATGTGTATGCACATATGCACAGGTTTCATAGGCATGCCTCCATGTGCAATAAGATATGTATGTGTGCATCATATATGGGTCAGAGATAAAATACTTTTAAGTGTGTTTGATTTTTGTAGTGAAATCCTGCAATGAACTTGAACCTCACTGGTCTTAGGTAACTGGAAAGTATACTCCAAGTATGGCTTCTCCCTATCCCTCCAGAATTGGGCACACTGGACTTTATTTATATGGGTTCTATTAAACAAAAGGTCTTCCTTTTATATTTTGTTCCAAGTACCTTACTGACTAAACCATTGTCTCTGATCTTCTGTTCACTACTTCTTAACTTGGAACATATGATGGTTAAAATTGTTTTAGTTTCTTAATAACTTTTATTCTTTGAATGTTTCATAAATTTTTACTATGTATATTGATGATGATAGTATTCATTTACCTTTACCTTTTTCCAACACCCCAATGCCCCCACCCATCTGTCTCCCAATCTCATGACTTCTTGCTGCTGCTGTTTTCACTGATGATAACTCTGAATCTAGAAGTTCTGTCCATGTGCACATGTATATGAGGGAATCCACTGAAGCATGGTCAACCTACTAACAATCCTGTCCTCAAAAGCATGACTCTTCCTTCTCTTAGCAACCATTTACTTCTAATAATTTCTCTGATAGAGATGAAGCCTCAAGGAATGTCATGGACAAGGGAATGGAACTATTTTAAAAGCCAGAAAACAAGAAGGTATGCAAAAATATTTTATCTTCTAGATATGACAGGAAAACTACACCAATGAAACATCAACTATATAGCTTCCTAGACAGAAAATGAACAATAAGAACACCAGTTCAGATGCCAGCATACAAGGGAAATCTCATAGGACCCCACCCCAATACTATAGGTATGTAAGTACTTCTGAGGTAGGAAGAACTAGCCTTTCTAGGGTTGAAATCACTTATTGGTTATCTGCTACCAAATGGTCAGCACTAGGAACATATATATACAACCAAGAATAGAAGGCTTCAGTAGGTTCTATTTATATGTTTGTGTATGTATGTGTGTATATATTTAAAGTAAAAGAGGTTACGAATTAGAGAGGGGAGCTAGAGGGATAAGGAAGGGTTAGAGGGAGGAAAGGGAAGGAAGAAATGATAGAATATTATTTTAATTAAAATAAAATGGAATTTTAAAAATCTTGATTGTCAACATGACAGACTTAGGATGACCATGGAAACACACCTCAGGGTGTGTCTATAACAAGATTTCCAGTTAGGTTTAGGAAAGACCCACTTTGAATGTGGCTAGCAGCATTGCACGTGATGGGATCCCCAGCTGAATAAAAAGAAAATAGAAACAATGGGAAGTATCACTCATCCCTCTCAGCTTTCTGACTGAATACAATTCAACCAGCTACTCCGCATGCCTAATAGTCCTCACTTGCCATGATGTGCTAGAGTTCAACAAGTAAACTATTGTAAGCCTTCTTTCCAAATGTTATATTATCAAGTATTTTGTTGCAGCAATGTGAGAAATAACTAACATGGAGTCTAACTGTTATCCTTGCAAACAATAAGCATTTTTCTACTGAAGCCTTGCAGTCATTCAAAATCTCCAAGCCCAGGGAGTCTGTTGAAGGCATTGTGATGATTAAAGTCATTAGTCCTTCTTTCCTTGATGAAGGCATATGTAACAGCAGAACCTGGATAAGGCACGAGTTTTGAGGCTTTGTCACATGTAGGTAACCAGAGACAGCTTTTGTGGGGCGTTTGCTTGGTCTGAACCTGATACTACATGGTCATCATTTTCCTCACGGTAGATTGTCAACCATGATATGGTATTTCTTCCTTATCAAATGACTCACCTTCCAACTTAAGTTATAGTCTACATTTTAAATCAGTTTTCACACTAAATATAATTACATATGTCAGAGATTTGTCACAAACATGAAGTTTGACTCACCAGAAACCTACTATTAATGTTTTATCAATTTAAATATTAGACTTACATATTTGTAAAAACTATAATAAAAAATTCATAGTCCTAAATAAATAACATAAGGAGTTATTTTATTTGGTGATTACTGAGGGCATTTGAATTATCTATTTGAAAACTGGCACAATCTTACTTTCTATAGTTAAGTTTTCATTAGTCATGTAGCTCATTACATACAAATCTTTCTATTCCTGATGGCTCCCTCAAAATGAAGGAGCACACATATTCTTTCTTTCGCTCCTTCTCTCCCCCGCCCCTCTCTCTGACCCTCCAGTGCTCAGATCTGATTGTTGGTGTGTCTTTGTAGACTAGTGTAGAATCAGAGGGGAATGTTCTGCTCCTAAACTCAATTGTGCCTTTCTTTATGAAACTAGACTGCTCATAGATTTAAGATACTTCTTGATTTGCTTTCCCTAATATGAGACTTTAGGGTCACCACTTCCAATTCACCAAAACCCCCTCAAATTCTCAGCATATGTCTTAATAACCTTGGTATTATGGCTCTGAGCTCACTGTTATCTCAAGCTCAAGCAATTGCATACCTTAGCCATGATACTGAATAAAGAGGTTACTTTTACACACGCTTGCCTGTCCTTGAACTCATCCTATTGTTCAGAAACTACAGTAGGTTACAAGTGCAAAGAGTTCTTGGGATATGTTATTGGAGAACATTTATTCCCATGTTCTTATAGTCTTGGTTCCTGTCACTAATGCTGGTGCGATAGTTTATGTCTAACCCTTCACACAGAGGTTCTTATCCTTGGCTACATAGCAATTACCTCGTGAATTTCACAAGTACAAATATTCAAGTTATCTCATAGTGTAAGTAAGCCAGAAAACTTAGTATCTGAACTAAGGCATATATTAAGCACTTCATATCACTTCATATGTATGTATAACAGGGAGAAAGTCTTCTATATCATGCCAAAACTCCACACATTTACAATAAAGAACAGCACAGCTACCCCCCTTTTATCATACATAAAAGTTTCACAAGCTCTTATTTGTTCTCCATTGGCTTCCTTTGTACATTTATTCTCTTCTTAATCTTAACCCTGTTATTTGACTACATCTACATCTGTCAGCATCAAGGGACATGTGACAGCATAGCCAAAACACCACAGTCTGTATTCGAATTTGCAGTACTATGCTATTGTTTGTAGGGTAAATATCATTCTGTTATTGCTTTCAAAGTACTGATGAAATGTTTTTTACTTATCATTATAAGATGGGCTACCATCCCATGCTTGACTCTGAGGCCTACATTTTTGGAGTGCCTTGCTCATGAGTGCAAAAATGGAACCACAGACTTATACAATAGGTCATAAATCCTGCATTAAGATAGACCATAGGACAATATCAGACACTATATGGTCATCACCATCTTCAATTCAAATACATGATGTCCAATGAGGAAGACCAAGAAAGACTATCTTTCCTCAATAAATAGCAGAATTTCCATATGGTGTCAAGAAGAAAATATTATACACATTTCTCACCACAGAAAATTGTACTGACCTTGAAAACTGGTAAACAGAAAAGATTATAGAATCTAATTGGTAAGTTATAACCAGCAAAATAGGTTGACCTGGTACATATACTATACTAGAGAAAGTTGAGTTGAAACATGTAAGTTATTGCTTTAAATAAAATTTAGGAGGATTGCAAAAGATAAATGAGAAAGAAGGAGAATGAAAGAAAACAGAGTAAAATTTCAGTCAAGTTGTCTTTTTAACACTTACTTTGGGTATGTAATAAAACTCACACTTCTCTTAAATGAATTTTACCATATATGGTTTTTTTTTTAATGTACTGACTAATGTTCACATTTCTGAAAATTATTCTTGGCATTGAAACTATTTAGATACCTCCTTTAGGCCAAGAGAAACATTCATTCTCTCATGCCTTTCTAGATATTATATATAAAATACTAATAGTGTGGCAGACTTGTTTCACTTAGCTATAAAGATTGTATTTGGGCTTCATTGAAATTTACTTCTCTATAACTTGAAATCTAAAAATTACTCATCTTAGGTAAAAATGGTGATAATTTACTTCTGTCACTCCAAATCAATAAAAACAAAAACAAGAAAATCACTGTAAGTTACTTTCCACACATAAATGAAAAGAAAACAGAATTAATTAATGTTAGAGGCTGGTCTGTATCTTCAGATGGATGATGGTTGACTACCTATTTTCACCTGTATGGCTGAGAAAACATAATATTCCATACATATTGAAACAAAACTTTCTCTATGGTAGAACACAAGTATATATTCAAAGTTTCGTTCAAGGTGTTGACATCATCCTTCACAGCGCCCCATACAGTCTGGATCCTGCTTCCCTTGGGGATTGGCTCAGCAATAACTGCTAAGATAACTTGGCTCTTGGTACTGATCCAATCTAAGTATTTCTCCTGAGGAACCAGGTTGGAATATTTTAACTTAACTTCACCATGGACATATCTACTTAAGACAAATTGTTAATTTCCTGAACTTGTTTGCTCAAAGAGATGTTCTACCTAAATAAAGTCTACAGCCTGCCTGCTGGTGCTAATCTCAGAGAACAGTCTGTTTGCCCCCATCAGAGTAGGTCTGTACCTAGCTGCACACAGAGCAGGTGACCCCTCCAGACAGAATTGCAATATCAAGGGGACACTCAAAAATGTAAGGAAGAAACAAACATGTCCACTTAGCCACCACTGTCAAGAAAATCCATTTAAAAGATAGAGACATACCAGGGTGTAGAAGGATATGACTCTTATTACCCTTGTTTTGTCCTACAATTGGTTACTGACACCTATAGCAAGCTAGATCCTGCCATCTAGGATGGGAACTCATCTCATCTACCTTTAAAAAATCTCAGTATCATCTTGTGTGGATACACTGTAAATAACCAATCAAAGGCAGATTTCAAAAATCTCAAAAGTCACATAGCTTAAAAAAGCAACATAGTGTCAACTAACACAAATCTCAATACTCCCTCAAGTTTAGAACTACATAAATGATGTAAAGAATCCAGGTAATTAGATGGACTCTGAAAAATGGACTCTTTTGTAAGAAACATAAGAACTTACTGATGCCTGTAAATTAATGTTATATTTTATACTAGCCCAATGACTATTCTCAAGCTTTTACTGCTGCTTGGCTCATTCCAACTGATATCAGTCACTATAGGCTCATTGGTCAGATTGAAGGAGGTTGGCTGCAGATCTTTTTTCATAGAGTTACATTTTTGGAATATTTGTGGAAAGTGAGAATTTGATTCATATTACATATTTTGAAACAAATCTTCAGTTTAAGAGAATTATACTATTATTTTTATTAAAAATTGGAGATGAATATGTGTGACTAGAATATATAATGGTTTCAAATGTGTCTTAGAATAAGAAGGAACTCTTGGGTGCCTCAAGTTTCAATAGGTTTTATACAAGTATGAGTTTATAACTATAAAATAGACACCAGCTTTACTTTCAGCTACATTTGTCTCAAACTATATCATTAGCCCTCTAAATAATGTCCTTCTCATTGCATCTCTGTTTTATCATCTCACATAGATGAAAGAGCAAAGAATCTTGCCCAGAAATTGGTTCATTTGAATGAGGTAACAGTCTCTTAGCAACAGTACATGACAAAGAAGTCTACTAGAAGTCTTGGGGTAATAGAAACAGGTAAGGCAAAACAGAATTTTTTCTAGAAGAGAAAATCCAGGAAAAACGAGCATCCCAGGCATGTACTGGGACACAGGAGTGGTGGAAGATGTGATGTGGGAAGAGCAACATGCCAATCAACAATTATGATTAGGAAAAATACTATGTATATTTCTTCAGAAGTTGATGTCACTCTGATACTACAAGGATTTATGTCCTTAGGCAAAGTTGGTTTTCCTTTATTGAAAATAAAATTTCATATACAATTTCCTTGAATCATTTACTTGGTAACTTGGGCCAATTAGATCCACTTAACTCTTTCCCATGACTTAGGAAAGAATGGTCTGTAGTTTCAAATAAGCAGTCATAAGCTCAGTAGATTGAGAAGGACAGGGAGGCTGCCCAGGAAGTAGAGGAATCTTGGCCAAACCTACTCATCTAGATTCCTGCCCAGGAGTTCATGACCTTGGCCTTAACCTGTCACCTTCTGATCCTCCTCCTAAAGTGATCCTTCAAATTCTTAAGCTAAAAGTTTAACAAAACATTCTTTAAGATGGCAGGATAGATCTTTATTGATTACCCAAAGAAAATGAAAGAAAATTGTGAACGTTTTCCTTAGTACTGGCTTGAAAATGAGGTATGCCCTACCTTTCCAAAAGGCTATCATGTCAAAGCCTCCCTAGAAACATCCCAGGCAGGCTTCTGTAACGTCTGTCTGTCTCCATCAGACAAGAGCTTCCTTCTTCAACCACCTATTTGTACCCCAAACAGCATTAGCTTCACTATGGATATTATTTTGTCATGAATATTAAATGTTATGGTGATACCCATTTGAGCCTCTAGATTCTCTGCACTTACTTAGAAACTTATTTAAGGGTCTACATAGTTCAGTGGGAGAACATTTGCCAAGAAAGCAGAAGACACTTGGTTAATCTGTAACACCACCACCATTATTACAATAAATAAAAGTAATAATAATAATAATAATAATAATAAATAATAATAATAATAATAATAGTAATAGAAAATCAAACATTTTCCTTTGAAAAGTGAGTTATTCATAATTTGCCCAAGCTTTGCTGCTGGGGAGAGAGCCACAGCCAAGACAAATCTTCATAGAATCTCAGTTTTCTTGCTGTAGAATTATCTATCAGAATAAGTTGTATGTATCCATTATAACAATACGAACCAGTGAACCAGTAGGAATAAAAATAAAAGCCTACATTTGTTTCCATGTTTAAGTAAGATTAATCTTAATAACTTTAATAAATAATATTAGTAGTAACTCAGTGGTTATCTCACAGGCTTTTCCAAAGCACTTCTAATACACCTCATGTCAATATTCCCACTTTAACAACAGAAAGAAAACATGGTTGCATTCACTATAATCAACATTGGCTAAAGTTCACCTTATAGGAACACACTTTTCACTTGTTCACAAATGAAAACTGAAGTGGATAGAAGTAGTTTATGTCATTAGCACAAAATGTTGGCATTGACAAATGATGTCACATGAAAATACAATTTTTGATGTATAACTAATGAATCAGATTCATGGTACATCCTCCTTCACCTCCCCATTGTACAGTGAGCAAGTGGGAGCCTCTTCCTAGTACATTCCTATCATGGTTTACTGTACATCCATGAGTACAATTGTCATGTCATGTCCAGATGACAGCATTTCACAATGCTCCTCCCCATCAAGTGAGAGCCAAAAAATGGAAACAACCTTTCAACTGAAAATGTATCAGTCTCTCTGGGCTGGTGTCCTGAAAGGACCTTGGGCACAAGCTCTACAGCCAGTCCCACAACACCCAGAGGAAGCTGCTGCACTCCCAGGTGCTCTAATAAGCCCAAGGTCACAGGATCCCAAAATCACAGGGTCACAGAGACTGCCTGAGTCTGAGGAGTTCTGATACAACCAGGATCACAGGATCCAGTCAGAATTAGCAAGGGCAGGTAGCCCTAGAGATAAGCAGATGGCGGGGGGTGGGGGGTGGGGGGCAATCGTAAGAAAGTAAACAACACAAACCAAGGTCACTTGGTATCATCAGAACCCAATACTCCCACCATAGCCAGTTCTGTACACACCATCACACCTGAAATGCAAGATTCAGATATAAAATCACTTATCATGACGATGATACAGGACCTTAAGAAAGACATAAATAGCACCCTCAAAGAAATACAGGAGAACACAGGTAAAGAGCTAGAAGCTCTTAAAGAGGAAACACAAAAATCCCTTAAAGAACTACAGGAAAACACAATCAAACAGGTGAAGAAAATGAGCAAAATCATCCAGAATCTGAAAATGGAAATAGAAACAATAAAGAAATCAGAAAGAGAGAAAACCCTGAAGATACAAAACCTAGGAAAGAAATCAGGAGGCATAGATGCAAGCATCACCAACAGAATACAAGAGATAGAAGAGAGAATCTCAGGGGCAGAAGACACCATAGAAAACATTGACACAACAGTCAAAGAAAATGCAAAAAGCAAAAAGCTCCTAACCCAAAACATCCAGGAAATGCAGGATGCAATGAGAAGACCAAACCTAAGGATAATAGGTATAGAAGAGAGTGAAGACTCCCAATGTAATGGGCCAGTAAATATCTTTAACAAAATTGTAGAAGAAAACTTCCCTAACCTAAAGAAAGAGATGTCCATGAACATACAAGAAGCCTACAGACCTCCAAATAGACTAGACCAGAAAAGAAATTCCTCCCGTCACATAATAATAAAAACATCAAATGCACTAAACAAAGAAAGATTTTTAAACGCAATAAAGGAAAAAAGGCAAGTAACATATAAAGGCAGGCCTATCAGAATTACACCAGACTTCTCACCAGAGACTATGAAAGCTAGAAGATCCTAGGCAGATGTCATACAGACCCTACAAAAACAAATGCCAGCCCAGGCTACTATACCCAGCAAAACTCTCAATTACCATAGATGGAGAAAACAAGATATTCTATGACAAAACAAAATTTACACAATATCTTTCCACAAATCCAGCGCTCCAAAGGATAATAGATGGGAAATATCAACATAAGGAGCAAAACTACACCCTAGAAGAAGCAAGAAAATAATCTTTCAACAAATCCACACAAATCTAATTCCACCTCATACAACAAAAACAACAGGAAGTGACAACTACCTTTTCTTAATATCTTAATATGAAAATTAATATTACCAACATATCCTAAGCGACTGAAATTCAAAAATATGAGGAATTAGAAATTTGTTGATTGTCATCCAATGGTCTTTCTAATTTGGTAATTGGAGAAATAGATCCAATATTGTACAATCTATATGTACTTTCAGCTTGTTTGTGACTGTGTTTTGCTGTGTACAACGTAAGGGTCTTGAAATCTTGCTTCTCTTATCTCAGCCTCTCTATTAGTACTGTTTATTTCATGTTTTTACACTATACTATGGTTTTCAGAACAGCTTATATATTTCAAAAGTATTTATATACCCAAGGGAGACATAGAAAATTAACTTGGGAGGTGGCTTGTAGGAAAGAGAACAACAAAGAGTGAGACTGAATGCTTTGCTTGACATTTGTAGCTCTTGTATCAAGTTTGAAGAAGAGGACTTTATAAGTTACTCTTTCTCTGAGATGAATGCTTTTCAAAATCATCACAACCAATGAACCAGATTCTTATCCTCACCTAATGTCTGTACCACCTTCCATGCAGAATCATTGTTCACTGAAATGGTTGGTGAATGATTTTATGGATAGAGCATCTTAATACACACACCATTTCTTAAATGAAGGTAACCTGTTCTCTGAGGGCTGAGAATAAAGTCACATACTCAAGTCAAATAGCTTTTTGACCATAGCAGGAAGTCTGTATCTAAAAATCATGCCTACAATTCATTCCTTGGCGCAGCAGAACTGTCAACTCTCAGCTTAGCTATGATAGAGGTAAAATCCTTCGGTGATTTCAGGGTCATTGAAGTATAGCCTTATTACAATGAAAGCCAATGTCTAAAAATTGTTCTTATTTTGGGCTTATACCACAGAAAAAGCCAAGATTTTAAACTCTACTAAACACAAAACAAACAAACAAAAAGACTTTACATATTTATGTTCATATTTATGTTATGTTAAGAAAATACTAGTAGTGATGTGTTATTTTGAAATATACAGTTAATTTGTTTGGAGTTATTTGAAATTTATAGTGAGAAAAGCATATGTATTTGCAGTATTGCTGTAGACAAGCATCTACATAACACTGTTAAATTGATTGTTTTATATCAAACTTTTATAATACTTATTTGTATTGTTATATTTTATAAATTTTAAGGAATATGACAAAAAAGATATGTAGGTATTGAAGAGGGGGTCTCTGGGAGGAGTTGGGGTACAAAAGGGAAACAAGAATGTGATTTAATTCTATTTACATAAAATATGTTTTTAAATGTTAACAAATTCAGAGAAGTTGAAATCATGTAACTTTTCTCATTATAATGCAATAAAAGTTAAAAAAAAGAAAACGTAGTACATATACACTATGGAAATATAAGTATTAACTGATTGATCTTCAAACGAACGTTATTCATAGAAGACAAAAAAGAAAAAATTTAAAGCCCAGCAACTTCTTGGAAGAAAGGCTAAACTTAACTCTGCATAGTCATACATGGGATAGTGATTATCATTAAATGGAAATGAATAACTTTTATAAAGCAACATAACATTGTGCTGAGATAATCCCATTGTAAAACATACAATATTATGGCATTTTTGAAAATGAAAACAAAACCAGACCAGTCTATAGAAAGATAATAGATATTGATTGCTCCACAGGCCTATATGGGGAAGTGAGAAACAGATTATAATTATCAATGTGTACAGTTTCTTGAGAGTGATACAACCTTTCTGGAACTGGAAGTGGCTGGTGATTAGACATTTTTAGTGAATACACTAAAAAATGTTTCTTTGTACGCTTAAAATTGGTGAAATGCATAAAATTTAAGCCAGGCCTTGATGAGAATATAAAAATATAGACATAGAGCAAGGCAAAGTTCCTCTCTCAAACTATGTTAAGAAGCTTTTCAACTGGAAATAAAAGTGTGTAAGTACAGAATCCTTATCTGGCCATGGGTTAATCACTGTGTTACATCCCATTGTTAAATTAAGGGTTTGGAAAGGAAGACAGCATTGGAAGTCTTGGGAGGCCACAGTTTTAGGAGGCCTGGTTTTCATCATACTAGGCTATTACACTAGGACTGACATGCCATTTGATATCATAGACTTCAATCATCTCCTCTGTAATGAAGCACATACAAACCAGAATACTCCAAGGCTTTCAAGCTTCTCCCTGTCTCCAAGCCCCTGGCATTTCCATTGACAATGAATTTACACTTTTACTGCCAACGTACTGTCTTCTTGTTCAGCACATAACCTAGATTTTCTTTTCGGGTTTAACACGTAGATAACTGAAGACAGTTTTCCCAAACTGGCACAGATGCTACCGTGTTCCTCAGCAAAGACAAATCACAGCCTGAGCTTTGAATGCCCAGTGGTGCCTTTCACTCCCTGACACTCTTAGAGAAGGTAGCCTGGTTAGAAGGAAAGAGGTATAGGTTCAACAAGATAAAGGTCTTCATGATAGAGCCACAGAACAGCTCCTAAACTGCAGTAGTGTGGAATTTCCCTACAGTGTTAAGAAACCAACCCCAATGCTCATGGTACAGCTTGCATTTTATAGACTCTGAATATGCTCTGGCCAGTAAAACAGGCATTTGTTATCCTCAGCATTCTTGCCTTCATGATGCACTTCCAAACATAAAATAGAAACTTCCAGATGCACAGAAAAAAGTGATTTCTATATATTACTGAGAAGCAGAGCACTGTGACAATGGACTAGGGAATAGACTTTAGAAGCAGAATACTTTAAACTGTGTGAAGTTATCCATAATATTGACTTGAAGGGATGACTGGGGGCAAACTGCCTAAAGTCTTCTTACTTTGAAAAAGGATAGTGTCTCCACAATGGAGAGAAAATGTGCTTGCAGCATCTCCTTACTAGTAACCAAGTCCATTATGATGTGAGTTATTTATGCTTATGGGACTAAGATTGGAAATTGAATGTACTGAATCAGCTTGCATGTTTCACCATGAAACTCACTCTAGACTTGTTGTGTATAATGTTTTTAAACTTTCCTTCATGATTGTGGCCATTCTCCTCATGTTTAGTTCTCAGTATCAAATAACAGCTACAACAACTCAAGGCCTGATACTATTACTGAGGACATGGAGCGCTCACAAAAAGGGACCTATCATGACTGCCCTCTGAAAGACCCAAAAAGCAGCTGAAAGAGTCAGATGCAGATATTTGCACCCAACCAATGGACAGAAGCAGCTGACCCCTGTTGTTGAATTAGGGAAGGCTGAAAGAAGCTGAGGAGAAGGGCGATCCTGTAGGAAGACCAGCAGTCTCAATTAATATGGACCCCTGAGATCTCTCCAACACTGGACCACCAAACAGACAGCATACACCAGCTGATATGAGACCTCCAACACACATACAGTAGAGGAGTTTCAGCTCTGTGTTCATTCAGAGATGATACACCTAACGATCAAGAGACTGGAGGCCCCAAGGAGTTTAGAGATCAGGTGAGGTGGGGGGTGGGGGCATCCATGTAGAAATAGGGGGTGGGGAGTGGAATATGGAGTGTAAAAAATAAGTTAATTTAGTTAAAAAAAGAATAAAAAGAATAACGGAAAAATGACAATTAAATAAATTTTATTGGAATTTAAAAAATAATAATAATCTGTTTGCCCAAATGCAAGCTTCACAAAGATTAAACTCACTCTGTCTGCATAGTACGTACAAGTCTCAAAGCAGTTTCTCTATGAACTGCCTGGTTCTGTGACCTGCCAGGTAGATGTCAGGCTGCCATAAACCCTCAGAGGAAAATGTGCCCCACTGTTCTATGGAAGGCAGCAATGATGACATATTTAATACAGAATAATTCTTCCATAGGGAGCCCTGGCCATTTGAACACATCTCACTTTTAAGCCTTTCTTCTTCATCTCCCACTTGAAATAACTATGTACAACTATAACCACATCCCAATACACATGTACAGGAGGTGTTGAGTAGATGGGAGTTTACAAAAGGAAATCCTACTATCAGGATAAAGAGAGACAGAGGTCCACATTGCTTTGTGGACAGCATCCCTCTGCCCAGTATCTATATTAGCACTATTGGGTAATATATTCTCATTAAATAACACCAAGGCAGACTGCCATCATACTGGAACTTTATTACAGAGAAGAATGTCCGAAAATATAAAGCCTTAAGCATCATTTTAGTCCCTAATACCGAGAGGATGTTTTAAATTAATTTCCACTTCTAAAATTGGACAGAAGTGAGTGATAATCACTTATTCTTCCATGAGACATAGCCCTATAAATTAGTGGAAAAGTGCCAAAGTTTCTAGCAATTGTTGAAAATAGATGTTAAGTTTATTTTGACACCTCTCCATTTTTACATACAAATGATTTTTTTAGAATATGCTACATTAAAAGAAGGAAATCTGTCTATGTGCCTGTAATTACTCTTGTCATTCATTGTACATCATTTTAACACAAAGTTGTAAATTGAAAAGGTAAATTTCCTTGAAAGAAGCTAGAAAACCAGTATGTCAAGTCTCCCAGCATTTAGAGAGAATACAGGACCATGTGGGAATGCAGAATCAGTATGCTGGCTAGTTCTATGTCAATGTGACATAAGCTACAGTCATTTTTGGAGAGGGAACCTTGCATGAGAAAGTAGCCCTACTGGGCTCTCCTGAGGGCAAGCCTGATGTTCATTTTCTTGATTGATAATTGACTTGAGAGGACACAGCTCACTGAGGATGGTGTCACCTCTGTTTTGGTGGTCCTTTGTGCTATAAGAAAGTAGGATGAGCAAGCCATGAGAAGTCAATCAGAAAGCAGCATGCCTTCCTAGACTCTGTGTCAGCTCCTGCCTCCTGGTTTCTGCCCCGACTTCCCTTAGTGACCGAGTATGACCTAAGAGTTATAAACTAAGATAAACATCATTTTCTACAATTTGATTATGGTCGTATTTTTCCCTTTTTCTTTTTACTTTTTATTACAGCAACACAAATCTAAATAAGACAGCCGGTCTCCATTGTTCATTAGCGACTCTGGCTCTTCTGTTCCAAGACTGTTTGTTTCCTTGGCTCTTTTCCATTCTGCTCTGTATGGCACTACTTCTTTTTGCTATTGAACCTATCCAACTAGGGAGAAAGTCTCATGAGGGCTCCTTCTCTTTTATTCTCATCTGTAATTGAAAAAGTGTTCAACAAGTATCTGTCCACTGAAAGAAATAAGGGCATGGAAGTTCAACAACAGAGAGAGAATCAGCCACCATGGGGATTAAGGTTAAGAAATTCAGTTGCAAGTGATATGTGCTATTTCATCTTAACAACTATGACATAGGAGTGTAAGGAGACAATATAATTGCAAGTAAACTGACAGTCTCCAAATAAAACTAATTACACCAGAGCAATGGTTGTAGAAAATGTTTCAGCAGCAGTTACCTTAAACTCCCTCTCTTGTAGGAAACTCTTCCACAAGATCCTTTTCTAAGTCTGCTATAGAGCATGACATCCTAACTTGGGCATTAAATATAATCATGCATTGAATATGTGAAGCTATTCTATGCAGCCTGAGAGGATTACTGATGTCTCTAACTTTTACATACTCATACCAGTAACTACTTCTCTTAACTCTGAGGAATTGTCCACATGTACTGTCAAATGCCCAATGAGAGCTAAGCAATACTATGTGAGGGAATGAGACCACCACTGTGTAGAAATTGTCAGGTCTATCCTGCTCTGGAAAATGAAATTAGGTGACATTCACTGACCTTAATTTTCTCTCCTCTCTTCCTCCTTTCCCTACTCTCCCGCTGGTTTTCTCCTCCACTACCTCCCCTATATCTTCCCTTTCCTCTTTTTCCCCTAACTCTCTTTCAGTTTTATATTTTTTCCCAATTACTCATAACCAACACTAAATATTTTAATTTAAGCATCATACCTTAATATGTAATAAGATGAGTAAAGCTTCTACCCAACTCCTGTACTCTAATTCTAACCCAAAATGTCTCAGATAAATACCATTATTTGGAATAATATATTTGTAAACATAATTATTTAAAATAGTTTATCCCTAATCAGTTATGGCCAAGACCTATAGAAAGGAAGACAGTATAAAGAGAAAGAGATATGTGCAGGGGCAGGGCACAGGGAGACACAGGGTACCATTGACATGCAATCTTAATAATTCCCAGAAAATACCCTAAACCAGAGAGAGACTTGGTCAGATTCTTCTCAACACCTGTAGAATGAGCCAACTCTGCTCACACCTTGATCTTGGACTTCTGACCTTAACCACAAGGCAGCAGATTTAATCCTCGTAGTCTGTGGCAGTTTGCTATGGGAGCGCAGAAAAATAATGCAGTACCTAATGTAAATGTTTTATACTTAAGCACAATGATGAATATGTACATCTTGATTTTAATCCACTTCTTGACCTTGGAAGTATTCATAAATGACTCACTAAGTTTGTGAAAATGGAACACCCAAAGATCACCAGCAATACCCCCATCTCCAAATAGAAGTCATTTCCTTATTTTGAGTTCTCTCTTATTGTACTGTTGACCTTCCCTGGTTCTTGAAGATTTTGTTCACTTACCTTCACATATTCATTCCATATTTCATTTCTACAGCAGAGTGACTCTAATATCATTTTTATAAGTTGTATTATTTAGATTACTTAGGATGGGGATATAGTTAAGAGACATAAAACTTGCCTAGAATGTACATGGCCCTGTTCTCTATGACCTGCACTAATTAATGAATGATTCAATTTTAAAAGATATAGTCTCTTTATTCCAATTATATACATCTATTCTCTTAGTGCTATGGAAGAACTCAAGATGCTTCAGCCCCAAATCCTCAGGCAATTAGACATTTCCAGATCACTATTTCATAATTTTTATCATTATCAATTAAAGAAACTTGCTGAGGACTCACTTACTGCAGAATACTAGATATACAGCATATGGAAGTGTCTCCCATAGACATTGTGTACCTTGACTTCTGTGAGCAATTAATCATACATGCCAACATGCTAAGACCACAATGTTCCCAGACAGTTATTCTGGGTGTGGTTGTAGGGGTGTCTAGTTAATATTTACACTTGAATGAATTAATTCAGAAAAACAGACAGCCATCACTAATGTATGGGGTCTTCTCCAGTCACCTGAACATGTGTAGAAGCATTTTAGAATGCAGAATTTAGTTCCTGCAAGTTGTCCTTTATCTGGTATGTGATTCTTTTCCTTTGTTATTATCCTTTTCCTATATTCACACATATGTTCAAACATCTGCTATATTGGCTCTCCAGCCTTCTGTTTCCCTGTAGATTACAGTCAGTCTCTGCAACTATAGAGGCCAATTCCTTATCTCTTTAGGCCAGTATATAAGAGACAAATGATTGTTATATAGATGATAGTCAAATATATAGAAAGATAGAGGATAGATGATAGATACATAGATAGATGATCAATAGATGATAGATAGACAAATGATAGAGATTGATAGAGAGGTAGAAATATAGATGATAAGTAGATGATATATGATTATAGATATTCAGATTATAAATTAACATATGAAGATATGTGCTAGATCAATTTACTTAACACTAATTCCTATAATACAATGAGAGATTACTATTATATTTCCACTCTATAGACGAAACACTGGACCATAGAAGGTGTCCTATAACTTGTTCAAGGATCCTCTATTTGAAAGAGGCTGAGCAAGCATGTGATTCTTGTTGAATATGAGTCTATGCTTTAACCATTATAGTACTATTCTTGTATTAATCTGGAAAAAACCTTAAGTGATGAGTGCTACTTCTTCTAAAGGGATCCCAATAGCTTTCTGTGACTGTAATCAAAAACTAAGAAAACCAAGGGAGTGCCAAGATGTTTGCTTAGCTCAGAGTTTGATAGATTTCAGTATAGAAATAATTAGTCCTTTTTATTTGGTGGGTAGTGAGGCAGTATGTCACTGCAGAAGTGGATGGAGACAGGAGAAACATGCTCATGTAGGACCAGGAAAAGAAGAAAGGTAGGAATGAAGAGAGGGAGAGATAAAAGAACAAGGGAGAGGATAAGAGGTGGTAAGTAGAGAATGAGGATGGTGTGAGGGAGATAATAGGTGAGGATGAATAAAAAAAAAAGGGGAGGTGGGATATGGGAGTAAGGGTGAGGAGAAGGAAAGGGAAGAGGAGACGGGAAGGAGGATAAAGAAGAACATTAGGAGAAGAGAACACCCAGGTCCCAATGTCATACACTTTTGCACTTCCTGACTTCTATCCATTAAGACCCTGCTTTTCAAGCTTCAACTACCTCTCAATACAGCATCTCAGCACAGAGACCAAGTCTTTGGGGACATGTAACATCCAAAGTATCATACTTATAAATACTTATAAATCTGCCTTGGACATAAGCTCCTATTCTCAAAACGATCTTTATCTTCCCCTTTATTCTAATCTGAATGCATCTTCCAAATCTATTCATGAGTCTCCTTCATTTATATTCCAGCTGCCACAACCCTAATTGAGTTCCTGAACACATCATGGTTACAAAACCACATGCGAACTGGATTGTATGCCTAATTCCTTCCATTCTTCTTCTGTAGTTTATTAATTGGTGTTTTTGAGAAGCACACTGATTGCATCCTTTGACAGCTCAGAAGGCCTAAGTGGATCCCCACTGCCCTGCTCTGAGATATAGTACAAGTGATATTCTTCTGATTGTCTCCCCACTTTGAGGGGTCAGATCTCATGCTGTCTCAGTAGTTAAATATTTTCAGTATCACTCTCGTGTGCCAGCATCCTTCTTGGGGAGGTTTTTCAGTCTAAACTCACATTCCATGTGAAAATAGGATGTAATTGGGCACCTGTGTTCTCAGTGAGATTTCCGAATGTGTTCTGTCTATTGTCCTTTGCTGATCAAGAGGATCAACTTCAATTACTCTAATATGGCAACTGGTCCTGGGCATACAGAAAAGCTGTTGTTTCATCTTTGTAGTTTCCGCTTGATTGCCACTTTATGTAACCATATGTCCGAGGATGTCATGAGACTAGGCAGGTTTTGAAGACTGCTGTCTCTGCCTGCCTTCCACAGTAAATGCTTGGGGCCAGTGTAGTCTGAAGCAGACATGTACAAACCCCTTGGTTCATGAGCCACTTCCTGTGTGAATGTTTGTTTCACTTCACTCATGTTGTACCTAGCAGAACTTAAATGATACATCTCACAGGCATCTATATGTGGAGATAAATTTAACAAAGAAATATGCTAAATATAGTGAAAAATGATTATTTCTGTAGACATACTGGAAAAAGTGAGGACAAGGGGAGATGGACCTCCTGTTTGTATCACTTTCCTCATGTCAAAATGTCACAGCCACAGAAATTATTCTTCTGCACGTAAAGTTCTGAATCCCCTTCTCTGATGAACAATGGAGTTCTAGAATCCTCTCTGAACCTAGACACTGCACAAGCTTTTGTACTTTCTTCCCCAGTTAAAGCTATAAACGACAGGCATTGCCTTTTGCTATTGAATAATATACATCCTTATGCAAAACCACACAGATCACTTTGTCTAGTGTCTGAGCTCGTCCTATCCCTTATGAAAAACAGCTCATGAAGTAATTTGATAATTTATGACTGCATAAAAATATTTAATATCACTTTATGCCAGATATTTTTATGCCAAGCTGAGGTTTCTGAGTTAACGACAGGCTTTAATTAGAATGATTTAAGGTTCATACAGTTTAAATTAAAGTGAAGTTAAAGAAGTTCAGCAACTAAGTTATTTTTCTTTTCAAGATAGAAATATTTTTCCATATTGTCTACCTAATGTGGATGTTCTATGCTTTTATAAAACACTGAAATATGTTCTTCTCATCACCCTGTCTCCTGGTTGCAAATTCCCAATATGAGCAGATTATAGAGGTCTGTGGAGTAAAGATTTGGTTCTTTTCTACAGAAAAACTGTTTTTCTTTTAAAAATAAATACTTTAATAATTCATTGAGAATTTCATATAATTCATTTCGATCATCTTCACCATTTTTGTTTAACTTTTCTCAGGCCTTTAACTCCTACCCACAATTCCATATCATCTTCTTATATCTCTAATTTAATAACCTTTTGGCTTCATTTATGTGCTATCTATGAACTTTTGATTGTGTGCCACCAGAGCCTGGTCAACCTGTTCGGGCCACAACCTCAGAGAAAGTAGAACCTTCCTCTCCCGTAGGTAATTGACTTTTCATAGTCCCTCTGCTGGCGTGGGGGCTCATGAACCTCTTCCTTCCCAAATTAACCAAATTTTGTTTTCCAGAGGTTTAGGCAGCAGGTACTTCTTCACTTTGAGTGATATTGCCAACTCCAAACTTGCCAAACTTCAAGACTATTAGGCTAAAACACATGTTCTGTGTCTTTGCCCCTATGGAAACACATGCCTGCTAGTGCACTCACGTGCCTAAGATGAAACCTCTAAGGATCCTCTAGTGGGTGCAGTGATCTGTGATCAGAAATTACAAGATCGTTTTCACCCACTAAACGAGGAAAGAACGTCTAGGAATTAACTCCTTATTCTGTACATGCCAAGTAAAGTTCCTGTAACATGCTACGGAGTCAGGCATCTGCTGAAGTTAACCGTTGACAAAGGGAAACAAGCCACATAATTAAGCTTGGGTCTTAGAAGCAATTTCTTAGTAATGTCTTTTTAATTCCAGGACGATTCTGAGCTCTGTTGGGCAGCACTTGGCCTTTGCTTCTGAATTCAGCCTTGGTTGCCCTGCAGCACTATCATGCTCCTCGTTTCAAGATATCGCTATGAAGCTTGAGAGGTTTTTTTGTTTTGTTTTGGTTTGGTTTGGTTTGGTTTGTTTTCTGTCGTTTCACTAAACGCCTCACTGTTCTGCCTGAAGCTTAGTGCTGCAGCAATTTTGACAGAGTATTCAATGACATCTCTCTGCTGTAAGTAAGCATTTACTGGAACACACTCAGTGACAAAATTTTGCTGAAGGAAAAAAATGGCAAGCCCAGTTTTCAGAGTTTTGGTGTTTTCATTTCGAAAATTGTTTATTTTGCTTTGTTTTATTTTTTTATATGCATTAAAGCACTTCCAGGGGTTAAAGCCCCGTTGATCCTGCAAAATGTATTTGCAAAGGTCTATTTCTTAAATCAAGGTCAAGAGAGCCAATGTATGGACTGATAAAATATGTTACCTGCTTGTGT
Organism: Montemys delectorum; assembly: GCA_019843815.1. Classification (NCBI taxonomy): domain Eukaryota; kingdom Metazoa; phylum Chordata; class Mammalia; order Rodentia; family Muridae; genus Montemys; species Montemys delectorum. The sequence goes on along the minus strand of JADRCD010194324.1, from coordinate 40,897 downwards.
CTCTTTCAAAGCTGAAGAATAGAAAGATGGTTTACCTCCACATTCACAGAGTAGTCTACTGTCTTAGAATTCTAAATAAAATTAACATCGTGTACTTCAAACTTTAACTTCTTAGTGACATATGATGCACTTAACTTCTAGCAAATAATACTAGTTCAAAATATATACAATTGTACAACTCTGAGACAGCACTGGACAGCAGTAAAGGAAGTATTTGTCTCATAGGAATAAAATTTTAAAATCAAACAAGCAATAACAACCAACAGTCTAGCAAGTATAAAATCTTATCAGTCAATCTTGTTGAGGAACAAAATCTCCTTTAGTTCATCTTCTCCTGTAAATACTATTTTAAGATACTCATGTTTTCTATTTTGTGTTTATTCTCAATAAATTTCGTACAAGTATAATGTGAACTGTAACTATCATAGCCCTCTGCTCGCCCTTCTATCCCTATTACTCCTCCTCCTCACAAGCAAGCCCCTTCCCACAATCATGGCTTCCTTTCTGTCATTTTGTTTTCTTAGGCCGTTAGTACTTTGTCATTTGAAACTTACTGAGTTTAACCAGGATCACCAGTGTGACTATGGGTTTGTTAAGTATACAATGGATCCTAATGAGCGTCTCAGTAGATACCCTACTAAAGATAATGACTGGCCCTCTCCCAGAGTCTACCAATGGCCAATAGTTCAGCAGGAAAGCAGAGAAAAGGAGAGGCACTTTAAGTTCTTCCTTGTTCCATGATTGACTCTTGATGGGCCCAGTCTTGCACAGGCCTATGGCAGCCAGCCACAGATGCTATGAGGTCATGGCTACACTGAGTGTGCTATGCCCAGAGGACAGCATTTTACATTCTTTCTCTCTAATTGTCTCCTGAGGGTATAGGGTGGTATAAGTGCTCTGTTTACTGCTAAGCTCTAGGCCTTTGCTCATGCTCAGCATCTACAGCACCCATGCATCTCTGGATCCAGTATTATTCATGGCAAAGACCAAGATACTCTGATTAAAGCTTGCAGTAGCACTTGTCTACTAGCATAAACATAAGTATTTAGAAAGCAGCTGGATGCTTTCAGTTAAAAATCAATATTAAATTCGCCCTCAGTCCTACAACCACATCAGGCATGGGCTTTTGATTAGGGTAACAGAACTAGGTATGCTTTCTGTAGAGTCTCAAATCCTATCAGAAAGGAATTGTTTACCTCTCCAACAATTTTCTACTCATATAGAATATTCAAAGTTCATCTTTTTCCTTAAAAAAATTGTGATAGGGTGTCAAGTCAGCAAAGTAAATAGCTTTTAAAATGACCATCCAATTTTTATGTTTTGACAATATAGGCATGATTACATAGATGTACCATCATAAAGTAAGAAAATTAAATTATGAATGATACTGAATAATCGAGGTAGGACATATTATTACATTATTCAGTGTAATTCTGTTGTCATTTTCTGATAGTTATGAATGATCATCCACATGGTACAACTAGAGAAAATGATAACAAAAGCTGTCTGAAGTCTCCACACTTTATTGGATTTTGTATATTATTTCCTACCTCTGAGCACTTGACTAATGTCATACCATCAAATCCTCACTAAAGCTTGACACACCAGATGCTATCATTTGCTCCAATTTAAGATAAGGATATGCAGCATAAAGTATTTACATAATTTACCCACAGATCAGGGCAATTTGAGTATCTAATATGGTATTTTCATGTAGCAGAAAATTCTCTAGTTTTCAAAGGTATTTAATGCCTGGATATTGGTTTTAAACTTTATATATACATAAGTTCACATGTTCATAACATGTCTTGGTTGGTGATTGTTCATATAAATTAAATATATATTTCTGATTCCCCGGAAGAAACACTTATGCTTGTATTGCGCTTGTTTATTGTGCTGGATGTTTCTTTCAAGGGATACGAATGATCTGATATAAATATCAGAGAGTTAGAATATATGAAATAATTTCTGCAACAGTTGAGTACCTTCTGTATTTTAATTCTTTGGCTGATGTTCCTACCTAAATTTTATTTATCTACTGTACACTAAGATTTTATTACAATAAAATAATTGTATCTATTTCAAACCCCAAAAGAGCCCTATTTTCTCAAAATTATCAATGTAAATATAACTTACTTAGTGAGGCTGGGGACATGAATTTAAAGAACTAACATATACTTTCTAGCTCAGAAAATTAGTACTTAGGAAAGCAGATACACATTCCCTAAATTTAATGTATATCAGCCATACTTATAAGTCTATTTATCACAGGGTGAAAATGTCACAATCGTTTCATTTGAAAGTTATTGCATTCAACACTTTATCACAGCCTATCAGAAAAAAATATTATTCTAATAAACAGTATGATGAGTCCCTTCATTATTAAAAGTGGGATATTTCATAGCTCAGTCTCACAAACTTCTCTTTTTTTGTTACACTAACATCAGGCGAATTATATTCTCTGAGAGAACTAGAGAGAAAATTTGTTGTAGCCTAGCAGCAGTGAGCTGTGCTCTGTCCTCTGTGTCCATTTCCAGCCTACATCTCTACCGACATTCCCAGAGGCCTGCCTGCACTGGGGAAAATCAGGTGAGATGCCTCTCCCATCCCCAATGTCCTGTCTGCTAGACCCCCCTAGGGCACTCCCAGCAATAGCAAAGTGCACCTTGTCTTCTGCACTCCATTTTCCAACCAACAATTTTGCCCGCATTCCCAAAGGATTACTGGCACCAGAAGAAAAAAAAAAAAAAACAGGTAAGACCCCTCACTGCAAACTCCTACCTGCCAAGTCCCCAAAGCATACCCAACCTACCTACCTGCCAAGTCCCCCAAAGCATACCCACCAACAGTAACTGCACCTTATAGCTTGTGCTCCATTTTTGGACCTTCTGCCTGCATTCTCTGAGGTCTGTCAACACCAGGAACAAACAGATGGCTAAAGACAAGCATAGTAACACATAACAAGATCCAAGGCAATATGGGATCCACCAGAGTCCAGCTATCTTACTACAGCAAGAGACAACACCAGAACACAGCTATCCTACTATACCAAGTGGCAAAGCATAGCTATCTTCCCACCCCAAGCCCTGGATCTCCTAACACAACTGAAGCACAAGAAAATGGCTTTAAATCCAATCTAATGAAAATAATAGAGACCATTAAAAAGTGAAATGAATAAATTCCTTAAAGAAATACAGAAAAATGTAATCAAGCAGGTTAAGGAAATGAGTAAAAGTATTCAAGACTGAAAAAAATGGAAATAGAAGAAAACACACACACACACACACACACACACACACACACACACACAAGCTGAGGGAACTCTGGGGATAGAAAACCTAGGTAAGAGAACAGAAACTTTAGATGCAAACAACAGCAACAGAATACAAGAGATGGACAAAAGAGTCTCAGGGGTGGAAGGTAAAATAGAAGATTTCGATTCATCAGTCAAAGAAAATATTAACTCTAAAATGTTCTAACATTAAGCATCCAGAAAATTTTGGACACAATGAAAAGACCAAACCTAAGAATTATAGGAATAGAAGAAGATTCTTAGCTCAAAAGCCCAGAAAATATTTTCAACAAATCATAGAAGATACATTTCTCTAACCTAAAGAAAGAGAGCCCAATGAACATAAAAGAAGCTTAAAGAACAAATCGATTCAACCAAAAAAGAAAATCTCCCTGACACAAAATAATCATAACACTAACGTACAGAACAGAGAGAAAATATTAAAAGCTGCAATAAAATGGGGGGCATGTGACATATTAAGGCATACCTATTGGAATTACACCCAACCCCTCAAAAGAGACTTTAAAAACCCAAATAGCCTGGGCAAATATCTTCCAGGCTCTAAGAGACCACTGATGTCAACCGAAACTATTATCCAGCAAAACTTTCAATCATGGAGATGGAGAAAACAAGATATTCCACAACAAAACCAAATTTAAACAATATCTATATATAAATCTAGTCCTACAGAAGATACTAGAAGGAAAACTCCAACACACGGGGTTAACTGTGCCCAAGAAAACACAGGAAATAATTTCACACCAAGCAAAATCAAAAGAAGAGAAGCATATACACATACATACACAAGCACACACACACACAATCACACATACACAAGCACACACAAATAATCACACACACACTACCACCACCAACATCAAAGTAACTGGATTAAGCAACCATTGTTCTATAATATCTTTCAGTATCAATGGACTAAATTCCCAATGAAAGACATAGATTATCAGTATATATTTGAAAACAGGATTCATCATTCAGCTGCGTACAAGAAATATATCTCAACATAAAGATAGATATTACTTCAAGGTAAAGAGCTGGAAAAAAGTTTTCCAAGCCAAAGAACCCAAGAAACAAGCTAGACTAGAGATTCTAATATCTAATAAAACAGACTCCTAAACAAAATTAATCAAAAGAGGTTGAAAGGATACTTCATACTAATCAAAGGGACAATCAATCAAGATAACATCTCAGTTATGAATATCTATGCCCTGAATTCAAGGGCATATACATTTGTAAAAGAAATATTACTAAAACTTAAATCACACATTCACCCACACACACTAATAGTGGGAGATTTGAACATCCCACTCTCATAAATGTATAGGTCATCTAGACATCAACTAAAAAGAGAAACAATGGAACTAGCAGACATGACTCAAAGGGACCTAACAGATATCTAAAGAACATTTCAAACAAACACAAAAGAATATACCTTCTTCTCTGCACATCATTGAACCTTCTCCAAAATTAATCATATATTTGATAACAAAACAAGTCTCTACAGACACAAGAAAATTGAAATAAACCCGTGTATCCTATCAAACCACCATGGATTAAAGCTGGACTTCAATAACAACAGAATGCCTATACACTCACGGAAACTGAACACTTCTCTACTCAGTGACCACTAGGTCAAGGAATAAAGAAAAAAATTAAGACTTTCTAGAATTCAATGAAAATGAAGGCACAACATACACAAACATACGGAATATAATGAAAGTAGTGCTAAGAGGAAAGTTCTTTGCATTAAGTGCTTTCATTAAAAAAAAAATTGGAGAGATATCATACTAGCAACTTAATAGTACACCAAAACAAAAGATCTGGAACAAAAAAAAAAGCAAACATACTCAAGAGGAGTAGTTGTCAGGAAATAAACAAACTGAAGACTAACCTCAAGAAAATAGAAACAGAACAATACAAAAAAATCAATGAAACAAATGACAGGTCTTTGAGAAAACCAACAAGATAGACAAATCCTTAGCCAAAGTTACTAAAAAGCAGAGAGAGTATCTAAATTAACAAAACATGCAATAATAAACAGACATAACAAGAGAAACCAAGGAAATCTAAAGAATTATTTGGTTTTACTTCAAAAACATGTACTGCAAAAAATAGGAAAATCTAAATGAAATGGATAGTTTCTTCATAGATACCACTTAAGTCACTATCAGGTAAACAATCTAAATAGACCTATAATACCTAAGAAAATAGAAGCAGTCATTAAAAGTCCTCCAACCAAAACAAATGGCCAAATAATTTTAGTGGAGAATTCTCCCAGCCTTCAAGGAAGTACTCCTCAAATTATTCCACAAAATAGAAACAGAAGGGACACTGTCAAATTCATTTAATGAGGCTACAGTTATCCTGATACCACACAAAGACTCAACCAAGAAAGAGAATTGCAGACCAATATCCCTTACAATCATTGATGCAAAAATGCTTAGTAAAATACTTGTAAACCGAATCCAAACCATAACAAAAACATCACCCACCAAAATCAAGTAGGGTTTATCCCAGAGGTGCAGGGATGGTTTGACATGTGAATATTCATCAATGTAATCCACTATATAAACAAATTGAAAGAAAAAACCTGCATGATCATCTCATTAAATGTTGAAAAAGACTGACAAAATTTAATACCTCTTTATAAAAGTCTTGGAGAGACCAGGGATACAAGGAATATAACTCAACACAATAAAGGCAATATACAGCAACCTGATATCCAACATAAACTAATGGAGAGAAACTTACAGCAATTCCACTACAGATGGGGATAGGAAAAGGATGTTCACTCTATTGCTATCTATCCAATAGCAAAACATCAATACTTGATGTTTTAGCTAGAGCAATAAGACAACTAAAGAAGATGGAGGGGATAAAAATTGGACAGGAAAAAGTCAAAGTATCACTATTCTCAGCTGACATAATAGTATAAATAAATGATCCCAAAATTCTACTATGGAGTTTCTATAGCTGATAAACACCTTCATCAAAGTGGCTGGATACAAAATTATCTTTTAAAAAAAAATTAGTAAAAATTAATAGTAGCCTCCTCCTTTATACAAATGGTAAATGGGCTGAGAAAAAATTAGGTAAACAACAGCCATAAATAATATAAAATATTTTTATGAAACTCTAGGAAGAGAAAGACCTGCATGATAAGAACTTTAAATCTTTGAAGAAATAAATTGAGGAAGATATCAGAAGATAGAAAGATAACCCATGCTCATGGATCAGTAGGATTAACATAGTAAAAAATGAACATCTTACCAAAAACAATTTCCAGATTCAATGCAATTCCCATCAAAATCCCAACATAATTCTTCACAGACCTTGAAAGAATTCTCAACTTCTTATGGAAAAAGACATGAGGATAGATTAAATGATCCTCAACAATACAACCATCCCTGATGTCAAACTATACTACAGAGCAATAGTAATAAAACGTACATGGTACTGGCATAAAAAAAAAAAAAAAAGGTTGATCAATGGAATCAAATTGAAGAATTTAAGAACCAGAAGTATATCCACAGATATGAACACTTGATTTTTGACAAAGAAGCCAAAACTATACAATGGAAAAAAGAAAGCATCTTCAACAAATAATACTGATCTAATTGGATGTGTGCATGTAGAAAAATGTAAATAGATCTATATCTATCACCCAGCACAAAACTCAAGTTCAAGTGGATCAAAGATCTCAACATAAAACGGCATACACTAAATCTGATAGGAGAGATAGTGGGGATTGGCCTTGAATCTATTGATACAGGAGAAAACTTCCTGAACAGAATACCAACAGCTCAGGCACTACAATCAACAATTAATAAACTGGAGCTCATGAAACTGAAAAGCTTCTGTAAGGCAAAGGACACCATCATATGGACAAAACAGCAGCCTGAAGAATGAGAAAAGCTTTTTACCAACCCCATATCTGAAAGAGGGCTGGCATCGGAATGTATAAAGAGCTCAAGAAATTAGACACCAACAAACAAAATAACCCAGTTAAAAACTGGGGTACAGAGCTAAACAGAGAATTCTCAACAGAAGAATCTCTAATGGCTGAGAAGCACTTAAAGAAATGTTCTATATCCTTAGTCATCAGGGATATGCAAATCAAAACAACTCTGATATTCCATCTTATACCTGTCCAAATGGCTAAGATCAAAAATTCAAGAGACAACTGATGCTGGCAAGGATGTAGAGCAAAGAAAACAGTCCTTCATTTCTGGTGGGAGTATAAAATTGTACAACCACTCTGGAAATCAATTTGGCAGTTTCTCAGAAAATTGAAAATAGACCTACCTCAAGACCCAGCAATACCACTCCTGAACATATACCAAAAAGAAGCTCCACCATACTACAAGGACACTTGCTCAAGAATGTTCATAGCGGCTTCATTTATAATAGCCAGATTGGAAACAGCCTAGATGTACCTCAACCAAATGCATAAAAAAAAAAAAAATCTGGTACATTCACAATGGTGTGAAAGAGATCCATCTCCTGACACTTGATGATATTCTGTTAAACTTGCATATATAAGTCTAGCATAAGTGTCATCAGAGAGATTTCACCTAGCAACTTATGGAAACTGATGTAGAGACCCTCAACCAAACATTAAGTGGAACTTGAAGAATCCTTTGGAAGAGGGGGAGGAAGGATTGAAGGAGCCACACATGTCAAAGACACCACGAGAAAACCTAGAGAAACAGTTACCTGGGCCTATGTGGTCTCATAGAGATTGAACCGCCAATCAGAGAGCATGCATGGAATGGACCTAGGCCTTCCGCATATACATAACACTTGTGTATCTGGGTCTTCATGATGTGGGATTCCTAAAGCAGGAATAGTGGCACTCTGTGACTACATTGCTTACCTTTAGATCACTTTCCCCTAACTCAGCTGCCCTGTGTAGTCTCAATAGAAGATACACCTAGTCCTACTGCAGGATGACATGCAAGGTGAGTTGATATCCGTGGGAACCCTCCCCTTTTCTGAAGAGGAGAGGAAGGTTGGATGAGGGGGTAGGGGAGGTGAGAGAGAAGGACTATGGGAACAGATAGGATGTGAAGCTTCAACCAGGATATAAATAAATTAATAACTTGATTAATGAAAAGAAATATTACTGCAGTACTTAGGCATCAGAAAAGAACATATGTGTGTACATACTCATTACTATATTAATGACTGGTGAGCTCGCTAATATTCTTTTTTTTTAGCTTTTTTTATTGGATATTTTCTTTATTTACATTTCAATTGTTTTGCCCTTTCCAGGTCTTCCCATAGAAAACACCCTATTCCATCCCCTCCCACACTTTTATAAGGGTGCTCCCTGCTCGGGCTTTCCCCTACACTGGGGCATTGAACACCCTCAGGCCTAGGATAGCTCCTTCCATTGACATCCAACAAGGCCACCCTCTGCCACATATGTGGCAGCAGCCCTCCAAGTGTAATCTTTGGTTGGTAGTCCAGTCCCCAGGAACTCCGGGGAGTCTGGACTGTTAACACTGTTGCTCTCTCCATGGGGCTGCAAACCCCCTCAGCTCCTGCAGTCCCTTCTCCAACTCCTCTACCTGGGACCTTGAGCTGAGTCCAATGGTTGGCTGCCAGCATCCACCTCTGTATTTGTCAGGCTCTGGCAGAGCCTCTCAGGAGACAGCCTTATCAGGCTCCTGTCAGCAAGTACTTCTGGGTATCCACAATAGCATCCAGGTTTGGTGACTGTATGTGGGATGGATTCCCCAGATGGGACAGTCTCTGCTCCACAGTTTGTCTCCATATTTACCCCTGTGAATAATTTGTTCCCCCATCTAAGAAGCACCGAAGCATCCACACTTTGATCTTGGGCTTCATATGGTCTGTGAATTGAATCTTGGATAATCTGAACTTTTGAGCTAATATCCACTTATCATGCGTGTTCTTTTGTGACTGAGTTACCTCGCTCAAGATGATAATTTCAAGTTCCATACATTGGCCTAAGAATTTCATGAAGTCAATGTTTTTAATAGCTGAGTAGTATTCCATTGTGTAAATATTTCACATTTTCTTTATCCATTCCTCTGCTGAGGGACATCTCAGCTGTTTCCAGCTTCTGGCAACTATAAAAAAGGCTGCTATGAACATAGTGGAGCATGTGTCCTTATTACATGTTGTGGCATAATCTAGGTATATGCCCAGGAGTGGTATAGCTGGGTCCTCAGGTAGTACTATGACCAGTTTTCTGAGGAACAGTCAGACTGATTTCCAGAGTGGTTGTACCAGTTTACAATCCCATCAGCAATGGAACAATGTTCCTCTTTCTCCACATCCTTGCCAGCATCTGCTGTCACCTGAGTTCTTGATCTTAGCCATTCTGACTGGTATGAGATGAAATCTAATATTCTTAACTGCTCAGCTTTTATCTACATAATGATACAACTTTTATTTCTCCTAAACAATGCCTGCCCTAAAGTAAACTCTTTAAAAGCAATTTTTATTTTAATGTAGACTTCTTAAGGGAAATAGAATGATTAATAGAAGTTTACTTGCAGTGCTTCCTATAAACACCACTGTAAACCAGGGCACTTAGAATAATGATGTGTTTTGCTCTATCTCAGGAACCACAGAATCACTCCCTCATACACAAAGAACTCTTTTCTGCTTTTAATAGACAGAAATGAAATAGAGTTTTAAGCCAGTTTGACAAACAGACAGTAGATCTTATTTCTTTAAGTAACTATTACAACACACAAGGTCATTGCTATTAGCTCAGGTATGGCTAGGCATCCTGTGAGATGCTGTAACCAAAGGGTAATTATCCTTCAGATTTAAATAGCATGACTTGGCATTAAAGTAATTCAAACCCTTGTCACCCGCATTTTCCTCAACCTCTTAGCTAATTGAAAAGGAATTAAGTAGAAGTAAAGAGAGATAAAACTGTGACTCTGAATTTCATAAGGAGCCAAGATGGGCTAGAAAACATAAAGATTCTGTCTCTTGTCTTGGATAAGTATAAACACAACATAAACATTTACTCTGTATCAAGAGCAACATTCTGCCTCCAGGAAAAACACACATAAATATGGGTGTGGACAACAATATATTTCAGGAAAGCCTTGTCCCAGCCTGTCTGTTCACTTGCTGAGTATTATACAGATGTGGTTGATAGCTTTTGTGTAAATAATGTGTTGCAATGTTCAGGAAAAATAAAAAGATGTTCTTCCTGATTTATAAAAACTCCCTTCCACAAATTATAGTCTGTCTTGGTTCCATGTGCTGATTTTCAGTCTTCTAAGTGTGGTTGTAAAGGAAGATCCGGAATGGGCATAGGCAAGGTGGGGCCAGGTAGAAAAGCTTGGGAAAGAAGAAGATGAGAAATTAGTGAAAGATTAAGCAAACTGATAACAATCTATCAACTCCATCCTTTATTCTATCAATTCATGAAGCATTTACTGTGTGACAAACGTTATAATCAACATCTAGGGGACAAATATGAAAAAGATATAATCTGTTCTACTACAATTATGATAATAAAAAATTCTAACATTGGAAGTTGAAGTGGAAACTTAAAGGTTCTTTGGAAAGTCAGTTGTGTTGAATGGTTTTTCCTGGGACAAACACATGAAGGAATGTTTCCCTGAAGCAGAGACAGGTGAAAGGATATTCTGCTAAAGCAAGCATGTGACAGGATGAGTGATGAAGGATTCTTTGCTAACAACATGCATGTATTGGTCCGCCTTACATTGTGTAGTTGAGCTCCATAGAGAGAAATGCACCAAAAGTCTTCTAGTGGTATGCTGTGGTTTCTTGCTGCTTGCTTAGACTTGGGCCAATTAGCAGAATGATGTCAGCTGATACAGACTCACACGAACTTTTGCTAAGTCAGACTCAAGTGCTGAGGCAAGACACATGGTGAAGCAACACCCAAGGAGGACATGTGATGTTTGGAGGAAGTATAAAGAGGGCTCTGTGAACTGTTAGAAGGAGCCTGCTAGTAGAGCTAGCTGTTCAATGCTTGTTGGTCTCAAGTCTACACTGATCTCTGCTTTGCTGAGAGAGACACAGCAGGGACTCTCCTGGAGTCCCTGTCGGCCCTAGTTCCTTCTGCTTACTTGTGCTGGTTTAAGTGAGGCCTTGCTGTTCCTGCTAGGTCATACCACTATTTCTGACTCATGTTTCCAACAACGGGAAGGCATGTTCTTTCCACATCATTCAGTAGAAGTAAGAATTCAGTCTACTCATTCTCTACCAAAGTTTTGTACTGTAGCATGGAGCTAAAATTAATAGTTGTTCATTCTTTGACATGTATTGCATCTGCACTGTATTTATTTCATTTCATATTACAGGATAAAGTTCTTTTCATTCTGATAAAATAATACTTCATTCTTCATAACCAGATTGACCCAGGTAATCATGTACCTGAAATATAGACTTGCCTAAGGGACTACCCTTCTTCCATCAGCATCCAAGCTGAAATCATCAAGCTCCCCCACAAGCCTCTTAACTGAATGCTATGTATGGTAATGATACATGGTATTAGTAAAACTCTAACATAAGGAACCTTGGGACTCTACCAATACCAGGAAGGCCACGTACCAGGAAAAGAAACAGCTGTGTTTCCAAAAGAATACTATACATAGAGACTAAGTGTTCTGATCTACTCAGATCACACCTGAAGCCTAGAATAGTTATCAAGGGGACCCAATTCACCTTCACAAATGTCCTGGCATTGTCAATGTATGTTATAGCTCTCTGAGTTATAGGCAATGGGGCTTATGGAACATGTTTCTGTAACTATTTACTAAAATCCTTCTTGTTCACTTCTACAATTGACACTTAGGGAAGCAAATTTCCCTCTTTTTATATAATCTTTGAGAAGCTCTTGGCCACACTTGGCTCTACAGAGCCAAAAATGATTTCTAGATGGGTATCTGTGGTAGTCTGAATATGCTTAGCCCAGAGAATAGCACTATTTGGAGGTTTGGTCTTGTTGGATGAAGTGTGTCACTGTGGGCGTGGACTTTAAGACCCTCCTTCTAACAATGTGGGAGACAGTCTTCTCCTAGCTGCCTTCAGAACAAGAGGTGGAACTCTCAGTTCCTTCAGCCACATGTATGCCTGACAGTGCTGTGATCCTACCTTGATGACAATGGGCTGAATCTCTGAACCTGCAAGCTAGCCTCAATTAAATGGTGTCCTTAGAATTACTTTGGTCATGGTATCTGTTACAGCAATGGAAACCCTAACTAAGACAGAAATGATCACTTAATCGCCAGAAACTAAAATATAGTACATGGAGGCACAATATGCATGGAATGGATATTAAATGGAAATAAGCATTAGGAATATATGTTATAGCCAATAGTTTCATCTCTTTTGTGTGTTTATTATATTATTCTTTAACTAATGACAACATGAGCATGAAAGCATTGATCTCAAAGGGTAAGCTTTATCTAGCCTCTGGCCACATTCTATTTAGGGGATTTGGATTGTCTCCATCATTCACACTGTCAGGTTGGCCTTAGCAATATCAAGTAGTGTTTTGCCTCCTGGCATAAAACTTCCTTAAGTATTAATAAGTAATAGATTCCTTTGCAGTGGTCTAGGTGTGTAAGACTGAGCGAATATCTGGCCTTATTCCACTTGACTCTTAACCATCAATGTTAAAAAACAAAAGCATTTGAGTGTGGGTCTATAGCTCAGAAATTAAGATCAATACTAAGGTTCTTTGTTTTATTCACTTTCATTTGTCTGCTAAAATCCTCACCACAATTTAACATTCTTTGTTATCCCTGGCAAATACAAATTATCTATAGAATAGGAGAAAAATGTTTAAGTAGAAATCATCCTAATTTTGAAAATCTTCCCATATTTAGTCTCTTTAGCTGGGCTCTATGTTCATAGGCCATGTTCAAATTATTAACTGCTGCATATGAAATTACATTTAATTTAATTTAATTAACTAAAACTCTTATTGATAACCTACTGTGTGTTCTGCATAATAAAAAGGAAGAATTCAAATGGCCTGGCACTTCTTTGGAAGAGGAAGAACCATATGAGATTTAGTCTCTGTGCATGGGCTAACAGATGCCAGGAACACAACTTATTTTTAGAATAATTTTAGACTCACGAAAGAAAACAGTTGAGTGCATTTTCATAAAGTCCTCTGGTTTCCATGGCAAATGGGGCCATTATTTCTTCTGAAATGGAAGGCTTTTACTTACACTTCCCAATTGCTTTTCATATTGTGCCAAAAACTCAAGTTAGTCCAGAAACAAGTATACCAGTGGCTTATTGTTAAAAGCAGCTCTTAAGTGAAAATGTGCAGTGGGTCAAAGTGACCTTCCATTTGAGCCCAAGGGCAACACACGTCAGTCAAATGGCAGGCATGCATCTTGGTTCTACCCAAGAGGAAAGAGAGGTTTTTTTGCTTTTTTGTTTTGTTTTGTTTTTTTTAATGACCCTGAGCACTTCATCATGATGAAATACAAACCAAGAAATTTAGATGCTTGTCTTAGTCAGGGTTTCTATTCCTGAACAAAACATCATGACCAAGAAGCAAGTTGGGGAGGAAAGGGTTTATTCAGCTTACACTTCCACATTGCTGTTATCGCCAAAGGAAGTCAGGACTGGAACTCAAGCAGAGCAGGAACCTGGAGGCAGGAGCTGATGCAGAGGCCATGTAGGGTGCTGCTTACTGGCTTACTTCCCCGGCTTGCTCAGTTTGCTTTCTTATAGAGCCATAGCCTACCAGCCCTAGACTACCAGCCAGGGATGGCACTACCCACAATGGGCTGGGTCCTCACCCTTGATCACTAACTGAGAAAATACCTTACAGTTGGATCTCATGGAGACATTTCTCCAAGGGAGGCTCCTTTCTGTGATAACTCCTGCTTGTTTCAAGTAGACAGACAAAACTGGCCAGTACAAATGCTCTTCATGAAATGAAGATGTTTCTTAACTTATGAGATGGGGACTCTGTCTCAAAAAACCCTTTCTGCAAATCCATCTAATGCCTAATACTCATTTCTCACATCAAGGCATCACAAGTGAAAATCCACATGAATGGGTGAGCTTGGTTTAATTTCATGATGAGTAATGAGGCACCTTCCTAAGAGAATCACAGAATTTGAAATAATGAATGTTAGGTAGGCTTTGGAAGTACAACTAATAGACTAATAAATATCAAGGTGTTTCTTATACTGTTTATAGTGTCTTTGTTTATAAAAAGTTAGACAATCGCAAGGAGGAATAACTTACAAATGAAAACCCCTAGATTGATATTGGAATAAAATATTTTTCTCTTTTCTGCATAAGATTTTGTCTCTTCTACAAGTGATAATTCTGATTTTCCATTTTTATACAAATCGCTTTTTAACCTAATAGTGCTTATTAGTTATCTATTTAGAAGCCTATTTTATTGTACTTATTGACTGCAGTCTCTCCCTGTAGCAATATAAGACAACCAATGAACTAATAATTTGTATATAATATATAAGTGCTCATGAAAAATCCTTTAAATATTAAATCCTTCAAAATGTGCACAAGCTTAGCTCAGGAAACACTGGGGGACTCTTCTGTCTGTGGTGTCTTGACCAGGAAGACATAGGCTTCGGCATCCGCGGTGGGGAGGAGCATGTCATTCAGCTGCCTCCTTTCCTTATTCTATGACTGGCTTTGAGGTCAACTCACTGATTTGTTTCGCAAGACTATCTCTAATCAATTATAATTCATTCTATTTTCACCCATTCTGAATCTCAAGTCAGGGCTGGAGAGATATCTCAGTGGTTAAAACACTTTCAAGAAAAGTGTTAAACCAGAATTCAGATCCACAGAACCCACATATAAGCTGAGATATCCATGGACCACCACCTACAGGACCATTACTTAAAAAGCAGAGATGAGCCCTGGGGCAAGCTGACTACTTGGCAGGTTATGTAGATTTTACTAATAGTCAATCCAGTGTGTATGTGCTGAAATAGCCAGTGCTGTATACTTCATAGTAAAGTAAAAAAGTATGTGTCAGAAGTATGATTCTGTGTATATATGTGGTCATTTGCTATGCCTTGTATGAGTCAATGTCCAGTTGTTGACAATTTTATACAATCAAAAAATTTAGAGATCTAAATTCATGGACATATAAAAGTTGTGTTCTATCCCTAATAATTTGCTTCTTCTGTCCTTTACGAATTTTAACTCCAGAGCAATGTTTTTTTTTTTAATGGCATTGGGTAAATAGATATACTTTTAACCAGCTTCATGTTTGGAATGGCTTATTTTTGTTTTAGTCCTTTGCTCTTTTTGCTATTTGTTTTATCCTGTATTTGCTTTAAAGCACCTACCTCCTTCTGTATCAAACAGGTGGGAGGGGGGTGGGGTAGGAGTAGTTGAACTCTCTCCCACCTCCAACTATTCAGTATTTATATCCATAGGGTTAGATAGAAGGAGAGGAAGTTAAACAAATTTATATTTTTATATTCTGGCTTTCATCTACTGTTTCTGCTTCTCTGACATTCACTGCCGGTGATGTCTTTGTGATGTGTGTCACAGTATGGACTCTGGCCTAGAGCTCAGGTGTGCTTTCTGCAGAAAGCTCTCCAGAACCTCTGACAGGTGCATTTTATAGAAACAGGATACCAGGTACTTGTGATTCACTTCACCCACCCTTAGTCTCCACCATAGGTGAGCCAGTCTGAAGCTTGTTACTATATTCTGAGGGTTTGTACTCATGTTACCATCTCTCTTCTCCCTCATGGTGTCTAACATTCCACTTGAAAATGAGAAGTACAAGAATCTTGAGGTTCCAACTGCTCCTGGCAGCCCTCTCTCTTGACTGTGTTACTCTTTCTGTGACCCTGGTAACATCATTAGCTTACTTGGAGGTACCAGACTGACTCAGAAGAGAAACATACTCCCATTCTTGCTCGACACGTGAAAAAGACAGTTTGTCTTCTGCAGCTATATGTTGTGACTCCAGGGCCTTCTTCTCCCTGTTTCAGAATAGGGAATAAGAAAAAAGCAACTATGTGATAGAAACATCTATGTGATAGAAACATCTTTGTGAACATATAAACATCCCAGTGATGCTTGTCTTTCTCTCTTGTACCTACACTGCTTGGGAGACCACACTTGCTACCAATGTGTTACTGACAGAGTCAGAGTAAGTGCAACACTGAGCTTCAGAGTTTCACTTTACCAAAATCAGTGTCTCCTTAACCTCAGAACGGAATGTGTGTGTGCATGTGTGTGTTTCTGTGTGTGTGTGTGTGTATGTGTGTGTGTGTGTGTGTGTGTGTGTGTGTTACAACAAGTATGTCAAAGAAAGTTTTCTTTTAAAACGACATTGTACCTGGTTGACATAGAACGATGTAGGAGATGAAGAGACATCCTGGTGTCCACATACCTATTTCAAACTTTAAAATACCCCGAATACGTTAGATTACATGTTTACATAAAACTAACTTCTGTTTGAAGTTCTGAAGGTTGGATTGTCTAAGATAAGGGATTATTGATTCAGTTCTGCACGTGGATGAACTGAAGGTGAGTACATGGTTATCTTCTTCCTACACCCTCTGACAATAGGAAAACAGAGTGTTGTTTTCTTCCTAAGATATTAATCTTTCCACAGGCCTCCTGCCCCATGACAGATCTGAGTCCTAACAACAAAGAGCCCCAACTTTAACATATCAGAAATTTCAGCTTTAATATATAAATGAACAGGCATGACTACTAAATACAATATAACACCACCATACTCATTTCATCTTTGTGTGACTCTAGCTCCCCTTCCCTGCTGTTCATCGATGTCCCCATGAAAATCTCATCAAAATCTTTATAGAGAACAAGACAAAATCACCACTATGATTAAACTAGCATCATTCCTCCACTGAAATGCTTATGTAGTTAACAACTTCTCCACTCCCTAACATACACATAAATATTCTCATTTTCAACAGCTAGCCAAGGCATTGCCTGGTTTAGGATGCTGAGTCCATAAGTGTTCTATTAGGGGCATGGCATCAATAGGCAAAGTGTCTGGATTCAAGAAATAAAGCAGGATAAAGAGTGATAAAATAAAGATAAAGAGTGATAAACCACGGCCCCCAATACAAGTTCTGGCAATAATCACAGTACTAACCAAGAAAATGGATCGTCTAGTTGCACAGTGTATGCCAAATTTCTATCAGGATGCAAATTGGAAGAACACACAGTTCTACAATGTTTTGTGATGAGGGCAATAAAGAATGTCTTTGAAACATTAGTTAACTCCATGCTTCAAACAAGATCACATATTTATCTGGCGTGTTGGGGAATAAGAGTAGAAAATCTAGGAAAGGTCAAAACTTTATTGTAACCATCTTCATCAGCAAAAAGCAAAGTAAAAGGACATTAGAAGTCTCAGCTTAGCCCTATGGAGAGAAGCCTAGAAACAGAGACAGGAGAAATGGATGGGATTAGACTAGCCACAGGAGCATATATTGAGCACAATGTAATGGAAAGTGAAGATAAAACAGATAAATTTGTCTCTTGGGTCTTCCTAAAGGATACTGTTGAGTAGGTTAAAAAGTTAACACGAGGATAAGAGATAACAATTAAAATGCCTGATATTTTATAAAGTATTAAATCATTCTTCAATTCTCCTTTAATGTAATAATTACCTTTGATATTGACAATTTCTAAATCTACGGCATAAGACCGATGTTCAGAACCCTCATGTTCTTTCTAACATATAGAAAAAAATAAGCTTAGAAAAATGATAAAAGATAGAAATATTGTTTATCTTATGGATAAATCATTCACTGGTGTACTGGCTGATTTTGTCTGTCAACTTGACACAGACTGGAGTTATCACAGGGAAGGGAGTTTCAGTTGGGGAAGTGCCTGAGACCCAGCTGTAGGGCATTTTCTCAATTAGTGGTAGGGCCCCTTGTGGGTGGAGCCATCCCTGGGCTGGAAGTCTTGGGTTCTATAAGACAGCAGGCTGAGCAAGCCAGGAGAAGCAAGACAGTAAGGAACATCCCTCCGTGGACTCTGAGTCAGATCCTGCTTCCTGACCTGCTTGAGTTCCAGTCCTGACTTCCTCTGGTGATCAACAGCAATGTGGAAGTAAGTTGAATAAACCCTTTCCTCCCTAACTTGCTTCTTGGTCATGATGTTTGTGCAGGAATAGAAACCCTGACTAAAACAACTAGGTATATAGAACCCTGAGTTCTGAGAGCTACATGCTCAATAAGAGACGGTCAACTCTTTTAAGTGATGATGCTTTTGTTTGGAGAGTTCAGGGCACTCATTTGAAAGCCAAGTTTTAAAAAATCCTTGTTGCCAGGCAGGGTGGTGCAAGACATTAATCCCAGCACTTGGGAGGCAGAGCCAGGCAGATTTCTGAGTTCAAGGCCAGCCTGGTCTACAGAGTGAGTTCCAGGACAGCCAGGGCTACACAGAGAAACCCTGTCTCCAAAAACCAAAAAAATAAATAAATAAATAAATAAATAAATAAATAAATCCTTGTTAATGTTTGTTGCTTCTCTTTCCTTACTCATAGCTTCCAGTTTCTCCACTCAGAATACATTAACCTTGCCAAATTTAATGCACTGAGATGTAGGGGAAGCCTGGTGGAAAACACAAGGTATTTTGAGTACTTTAGAAAAAAATAAATAAAAATTTAAAAGGTACCATTATGTATACACATCTTGGGGGGGAAATGATTGGCAACATCATACTACATAGCCCAAGTACCACTGAGACACTCAGATGAGGGTGTGTAAAATCTCAAAGAACTTAATGATTCTGCTTTAATTAAACAGAAACATTAAAATCAACTGAGTAATCTGCATTAGCTTCAAGACTCTACTAAATGCAATGACAAGCACATTGCCAACCTATGAACCTACACAGGCTATCCTCTGTTTATGTCTGCCTTTTAATGTGGTTGCACCAGTGTTATGTCATAATCACAAAAATCCAATTAATGCAGCTGCCATAGAAAAACATAAGCATGTCCCTGTCTCATTTAATAGTAACTTTCCACTCACTGATAACAAATCAATTCATGCCTTCTGCCTTTGTAAGAAAAGCTTCACCCTCAGTTCTTTTGACTGTTCGGTAAGCAGTGAGCAAAAGCCAAGCAAAACCCTAACAGTGGGAGGGAATTTCCTCTAAGTCTTATCTGCCATGACAACTCTTACATAGATATCTGATTTACCAAATTATACTCCTGTTCCCCAGGCAGGGAGACACAGAAGCATAGGTGTTTTGCTAGCACTCAACACTCTTAAAAAAATGATATGTTATACCTGAGTTTTCATTTGTCCAAACTATGCCAGAACTCTTTATAAAATTAGAAATAAAACTTGAAAGGATTCTCCTAACCATTTGAGTGACAAATGGCTAATTTGCCATTATGCCCTGATCATCATGAATGGTCTCAGAAGCAGGTGGCCATGTTATATTGCCCTGATCCAAAAGGAAACAAAAATTTATTTTTGAAAGAATAGAGAGAATGTGGAAGTTACTATTAAAATGAAAGGAAACGTATGTAGTAACAAAATGAAAGCATTTCTAAGTAAATTAATGCATGTTTCTAAATTCTTGGTTGTTTTGATTACTTCAATGGCTTAATCTATGCTGACCTAGAACTAACTTTCTCCCAATGATTACTTGAACCCATAAGTCTTCTCAGGAGTTTGGATTATAGTCACTCATCGCAATGTTTGGATGAAATATTAATTAATTAATTAAATAATTATTGTGTATTGAAAGAATCTATATTCCATGACTGCATACCTCTATGACATTTATACCAAGTTTCTCTTAAGTTAAATTGTTCAAATAAATAAAAATATTTATGTTAACAAAAGTTAAAACAGATAAAGATCTATAATACCTGCTCAGTTACTATCTAGCTCTGGGTTCTCCTGCAAGTTATTTAATGAATTTCTCATATCTTAGTTTAGTTATCAATATGAATAAAGTTAATAATGCCTATCATAGAAGGATTTGAAAATCCTTTAATGAAAAGGATGTTTGAAAATGGTTAACAGAGTTCCCATTATATTCCAATATATGCCTAATATATTAAAATATAATTACTATTTTAAGTAAATTAAAATTTGAGTTTTAAAATGTTTGTTCATGTTCCCTATAGAGTTCAAGAAATAAGATGATAATTGGAATACTATAAGAAAAAAATTCTTGTTGTGTTCAATAAAAACAAAACAAATGAGGAAATAATCAATATGAAAATCATAAAACTCTGTTGGGGGTACATGTTAGTGTCTTAAGTGATATGCCTAAGCTGGGATTGGCAAGCAGAGGTAGACTGAAACTGGAGTCAATGAGAGAATATAAACTGTTTCTAGGAAATACTGGGATGCAATCACATGTTGACAGTTTGAGTCTGTAAGTATATATGTCTAGGTGCATAGAGATAATGTGACTTGAATGTATATGATGACATATGTATTTCAAATGGAATTACATTTATGATTCCCTTCCTAGACTCATGGATGAAGTCACATTCTCTCAGCCCATTAGTCCCTAGACAGGGTTAATTGCATTTTTATATTGTCAAACAGAATTTTTTTCACTACTTCAAAAAAATAGAAAGGTCTAGAAATTTGATTTGTTTAATATTAATATAATTCAAAATTACACAGAGTGATTTAAATACAGTTCCTATTTTTCATTTTTTTATTAATTTAGCATGATTAAAAAAATCTAAGTAACACTGAATTACATACAGGAAATTACTTTCTTCATGTCCCAATACAACTTAAGATTTTTTACTGAAATGCTGAAGTTTTAAGTTCTCTGTGCCAATCAGCAAACAATAACTCAGAATTGCTCTCTCTGGGCTCCTTGTGCTGTTTTCTTCTCAGTATTTTGCATGTGCATACACTAAGACACATACAAAACTAAACTCATACAGCTGTTTAACACTCTGGCCAATACTATAAAAGAATGTCATAACACATTACAAGTTTCTTCCTGGGGCTCTTTAATGTATCTAAAATTAGAGAAATCAAACTCATTTCCGAGCAGCTTTCTCACAGCAAATGGAGTCAATGACCACAGCTGGCAACTAAAAGCAAGAAATACATCCAGAAGCGCCATGGGATGGAATAGTAGCAAGCACTGCCCACCCAAGATGATCTAGGGATGGCCATTTGTATGCTAGTCAACACTACAGCTCTATGGTCCAATTTTAAATGCTGTGGAAGCACAGAAAATATCTGGCTTATTCTGGCCTTTTATCTATTGTATTTTCTCACCTGACACTTCTGAGTCACAAGGATCCCAGACTCACTCTCTAGGAAAAGAATCATAATTTTATAGGAGATCATTTACATGTGGTTTTTTTTTTTTACTTCATTTTACCCTAGAATGCTGAGATCTAATTTTATTTTGCTAGAATGGATTTCCTTTTGGATTATCTTGTTGATGTAGCTCTATGGAACAGCCAAGAGCTCCTGTTGTCCTAAATATCTAAACAGCAAAGAATTCTGACAGATTTCTATATGCTTGACACCCATTTGGCAATATCCTTCAGAATCAGGATCTTCTGAAAGAAATGGCAATGTATTTTTAAAGTCATTGCAGTTTATAAACCTGTTTCCCATGAGCATACACATTGCCCACTTACCTTGTAGATAAGTTTTTCTTTTTTTATTAGATTTTTTCTTTATTTACATGTCATATGATTTCTCCTTTCCCAGTTTCCCCCTCCAAAAAACAAACAAACAAACAGACAAATAAAAACAAGAACAAACCTCTGTTGCCTTCCCCCTCCCCATGCTTGCCAACCCACCATCTCCCACTTATTGGCCCTGACATTCCCCTACACTGGGGCACAGAACCTTCACAGGGCCAAGGGCCTCTCCTCCCATTGATGATCGACTTTGCAATCAGTCCCATCTACTATACACATGCTGCCAAAACAATCAGTCCCTCCATGTATAGTCCTTGGTTGGTGGTTTAGTCCCTGGGATCTCTGAGGGTACTAGTTAGTTCATATTGTTGTTCATCTTAAGGGGCTGCAAACCCTTCAGCTCCTTTAGTCCTTTCTCTAACTCCTTCACTGGGGACCCTGTACTCAGTTCAATGGATGGCTGTGAGCCTCTACATCTGTATTAGTCAGGTACTGTCAGACCCTCTCAGGAGATAGCTATATTAGGCTGGCTTGTCCTTCCTTCAGTCTCTGCTCCATAGTTAGTCTCTGCAACTCCTTCCGTGGGTATTTTGTTCCCCTTTTTAAGAAGGAATGAAATGTCCACATTTTGGTCTTCCTTCTTTTGAGTTTCTTGTGGTTTGTGGGTTATTCTTTCTGTATTCTGAATTTCTGGGCTAATACCCATTTATCAGAGAGTACATACCATGTGTGTTCTTTTGTGATTGGGTTACCTCACTTAGGATGATATTCTCCAGATCCATCCATTTCCCTAAGAATTTCATAAATTCATTGTTTTTAATAGCTGAGTAGTACTCCATGTCCCTCAACAGAGGAATGGATACAGAAATTGTGGTAGATAAGTTTTAAACTTGTACATTTGACAGAAAATTTTTCTAGACAACTAAGACACATAAGGAAGTAAATGTGCTTTAGAGCCTGTTAAAAAAAAATACTGTAAAATGCTGGGATTTCAGAAATAAAAAAATAATGAACACATAGTTGCACTCATCTTATCAAATGGAATTATGGCTTCAATAGAAGAAATCATGAGATGCCATTGGTCCAGTGGGAGCTGACACTGAATGGCTCATGCTGTATGGCTGGCCTTGCCCCAGGAGAAGAACTTGTGTTCCAAAGCAAACTTGGAATCAGAGAATCTAAAGTTGTAAAGGTGATTTATTTAAGACTTTCTCTATGAATCCTATAAAGAACTATATTTGAGGTCTTCAATTCTCTGTAAGGCACAGAGAGGAAAGCATGTTTGGCCTACTTCAGTATTCTGTAAAAGCTAAAGAACTTGATTGAAAACTACAGTAGAAAATCATTAACAATTATTAAAATAAACATTTAGCGATCATTAATCCATGCTTGGAAATATTTATTAGTTCAACCATGTTTTGTGGAAACCTAGCCTATGCTGTTATGCACTGACTATTGGACAAGTCTCTGTCAAGACCTCCTTACCACTCTTGTCAATTTGAGGGTAGGGGTGGGAGGAAATGAATACTGGAAGATTTCCTTGAAGATTTTTGCCAATAGGCAAACTTCTCATTTACAGTTTCCACATTTATTTTCCATTAAAAGAAAAAGAAAACAAGTGGAATCGATGCTGCCAAACATGTGAGGTATATGAGAGGTATATGAAGCTCAAAGAGAGAAGATAAAGAGATAGTCAATGTCCTTTGAGGTACTAAACACAAGCCATTAGGATCCGAAAGACTCAGGTTATGTTGTATGTGTAAAATACAGGGCATGCTAAATAGTCAAGGGCAGTAAGCATAGGAATATGCTTACTACAAGTGAACAATCAATGTATGATGATATATCATCACAGTTACTCACCAAAGATGTGTTCTCTGATGCCAGAATCTTTTCTAGAATTTTAGTAAGGCCCATGTGTAGTCAGCAGACTATTGCTAATCTCAATTGCCTTATGGATAGTTTAAGTGGATTCCTTCCATGAGAACAAGTGCATGAGTAAACCCAGATCGCCACACTGAAACTTCAGAGACGGAGGGAGAAAAAAAAGAAAGGAACAGGAGACTAAAGAGAGTCATTCTAGGATTCACACATTGCAGGCTTTCCACTCTCTTGGTACCTAATTCTGTCCTAACCATCAATTTATGGTATGTTGAATTCTTTGCAATCAGCTATATGCATTGAACTGATTAATAATTAATTTTGAAAATTCAAAGTTTATATACTAGGTTTTGCTCATTTTGCTTTGGGCTCACTCTACTGGGTTTATGCCTAAAGCCCACCAAGGCATTCATTTTTGTATGACATTATTTTGCAGAATTGAGAGAATGATTTGAGAATGATCCAAATATATGGCTCTGTCACATCCCAGGAGACCATCCATATTCTTGTGCAAATGCCAAGGTAGCATCTCCATATACTGTTTCTTAAGTAGCAGAAGCTCAAGCATACCATACAGAAAAGGGGGTTGCTTGTTTGTTGTGGGTTTTTGTTTTATTGGTTTGATTTGGAGGAGGCTTTTGGTTTGGTTTGCTTTGGTTTTGCTTTACTAACACCTGACTAAGTTAAGTACTATTCTGGCTACTTATCTCTACTATTTCCTTTAATTCTCATAAAGAACCGATGATGTTTCCATTACAATGCTCCTTTACATATGGTAGTACTGAGACACATGAGAATTAGTTGTGGCTCAAGGTTATGCAGCTAACAAATGGCCAGCTTGAAATCAATCTGAGCCATCTGGTCCTGGACTTCAGCTTGCCTGTCTGTTTCTGTGGATTATACTGCTCCTTAACACAGGTGGCCTCCCTGAACCTGTCAGTGCAGCTAATCCTTCTGTATCCTTGGTGCTCCACCTACGTTAAAGGGAAAAACATGGCAATTATTATGAAGGAGAAGGGGCAGAAAGGTGAAGGGCCTGCATGTGCCTGGGGCTGCAGTGTTACTCTCTTGAGAACTGATGCAAGATTCTGAGTTTATGCAGAGTGCATACATGGAGGAAAGGCAGGACCGATACAGTGACCCATTGGTAGGCCCTATACTCCTTCCTCTGACTCTAGAAATACAAGAGCAGAAAAATGTAAAAGGACCAACACTATAGTGAATAACTTTAGAACTTACACAGGCAGAAGCTTCATAAGCTTTCCTATGTCTTAGTTACATCTTTCCTGCATCTTTCTATTCCTGCTTCACCAGGCTCCCCTCCAGCATGACACAAGTGATTACATTAATCCACAACCATGTCTGTGAAGAGCCAGTCACCAGATTTCAGTGAAGATAAATAAGACATAAAGTCTGTAACAGCCCTGAAATGCAAATCCTAAAAGTTAATTGTGAGCTGTGGTCTGCTAGGAATGAGACACACTTTCCCATCTATCTCATTCCAATGAGCTTTCCATGACAAAAAAAAAAAAAAAAATGCCCAGTTGTACTTTCACAGTTATCTTTCAGTCCATTCTCTGAGGCCCAACCTGTACTGAGTCACTTAATGTGTCAACACTTCTTCCTCAGGGATGGGCTTGATAGTACAACAGCTGGTGACTCCCCATGGGGAAGGAGTGGGCAAGAAAGCACAAGAGCCTGGGTGTGGCTTGAGGCTGATGTGTAACTTTGTTCTGAGAATGGTCAGGAACTATGAGTCTTATCTGCCCTACCTCCTACCTCCTCTCTACCACAATGCTCCTGATTCTCATTTGACTGGATCATCATAACCAGCAGGCAATAGTCAAACATCTCATTGGTCCTATGTGACCCATCTTTTCAAACAAACTACACCCAACAGTTGCCTGATGCAGCACTGCTTTATGAGTCGATATTCCTGATGTGCCTTTTACCAACTTTTTTCTCCTTATTGAAAGAAGAGCCGGCATAAGATTTGTTCCTGTCTTATAGAAGCATGAGTTCGGCATTAGTGGAGCTGGCCAACCTAATAAGGCAAAATTGTTAAAATAGGGCAACCTGTCCATGTCTGTTATTCTGACTTATTTTCAGCTAACTGATCACAGGTATTTTGATGCATTATAAGTCAAGTAAACTATAAAAGGGGTGAATGTTTTCTTATACTAATATTGTATAAGTCAAATAGTTTGTCAATTTCTTTTTAATTTTGAGTTAATTTTTTAAAGAGTGTGTGTTGGTGAGTAGACATTCATAAATAGAGGTCATTGGACAACTTTCAGGACTTTAATCTCTCCTTCTACCATGTTGGGTTTTGACATAGAAGTAAGACTGTCAGATTTGGTGCTACATGCTTTGCCAACCGAACCATCATGCTGACCCAATGAATCAGCTTGGTTAATAAGTCCTTTTGGTGAAACCAACTAGTCAAGGCTTAGATCAATAGGCCTTAAATTATAGGCAAAGAAACTCAGGGGCTTTGAAGTTATGGCAAGGAGTCTAAGGATCTACATTATTAAAAATCATAGATGTCAGCTAGTTCGATGGTTAGGTGGGTAGGAACACTGGTTTCTCTTGCAAAAGACCAAAGTTTAACTTTTAGCATTCACATGACAGCTCTCAACTGTTTAAACCTCCAGTTCCAGGGGATCTACTACCTTCTTCCAGCCTCTGGGGCTACCGCACACATACTATACAGACATACACTCTGGGAAACACCCATATGCATAAATTTATATTAAATTTTAAAAACATAGATGGTTTGCATAAATCTTAATGTTTCAAGTTTATGATTATCAAAATACAAATCTACCATAAACTCCATACAAGTCCATATAACTGATGCAAAAATCATAATAGGATGTTCTTAGTCAGTTAATTAATTTCTTTCCTAAAGTATACTTCCTACTTTCTGTTCAATGGAAAATTTAGGAACAAAAGGGACTCCAAAACTGCCTTCACATTCTAGAAGCCTGGGAACAACAAATGGAACTGGACTATCTTTTTCTGACATCTTATTCCATGTAGTCATGACAGTGAACTTTTGACATAAGTTGTCAAGATTTCTTCAAAGGCATGAGCAATCTATATGTGACTCAGACTGGCATTTCTTGCTTCTTCGAAGACTTTTAGCTTTATCAGCTCAGATCAGTGTTGTAAACCATTCTCCGGGGAGCCATAATGGAGGTCCAGGGCAAAGGTCATTTCCTGTGTGGTGCTCCATGACTCAATGTAAAGTGGCTGTCTCTGTCCCCCACCCCACACTAAGCCTCATAATCCCTCTATTATAGCACTTAACATATGGCACATCTCCATCTGCTCCCTTATCTAAGAAAGAAGGGGAGAGGCTGGCTCCTGACCCTGGGGAGTGGCTCACTGGAGATACAGAAAGGACATCATGTAAAACTTATAGGAACTGTGAGTGATGATGCATACCCTGTATCATTTTAAGAATTTTAAGAATAAATAATCTTCCAAACTCTGTACATGGTGCTGTGTTCTGTGCTAACATTGTGATTTAAAATGCCAGAAAATTCAGAAGGAAACAACACAGAACATTAAAACAGTGATCTAGGAAAAGGCAGAAAATCAGGGTGCCTGCTGACAAAGCAAAGTGACAGAAAGAAAATGTAATTTTTAAAAATGGAAGGAATATATTGAAAATGGCAGAGGCAAGTTATATGGGCTGGTAATCATAATAGCTTTCTCATCTTAGGTGCTAATAACATGTATATGTTGGTGCTAATGCAGATAAATAGTTTAAGAAATTAATTCTCTCTTACACTCACACTTATAAAATTTTGTTAATTTTGCTACAATCTACAGATCTAAAGAAGTCTAATAACAAAAAGTTCCAAAGGGAGGATGCTTGAATGTTACTCAGAAGGGGAAATAAAATAGATAGCAGAGGTCCATGGAGGTGGGGGAACTGGATGGGAGAGGGGATACGGAGGGGACTAGGATGGGGGAATCAAGTAGAGGGAGAGCATGGAAGAGAGAATGGAAATCAGCAGCGGGCAGGCTTGAGGGCATCTCTAGGACATGCCAGAGACCTAGGATATAGGGAAATCCCCAAAAAGTCTATGGTAGTGACTACAGCTGAGACTCTAGAAGTGTAGGATATGGAGCCTGAAGTGGCCACCAGCAAAGAAGGCCATGCTGTCTCTTTACTCCTACATAGACATGTAAGACATATTACACAGACAGTGAAGGCTGTAGCACCCACAGTGCCTCTGGGACAGAGAGCAACTCTGCTGTGGGTAACTCCCTCTTCCTGACTATGTTTTAGTAACAGAAGGGATAAGGACACCAACCTACCCACAAAAACTGTACCCAAAATGTGTTCTGCCTACAAGAGGTATAGGGACAATATGGGGCAGAGATGGAGAGAATGGCCAACCAATGACTCACAAACCAAGACCCATCTCATTATCAAGAACCAGTCCCTGACACTATTAGTGATAATCTGTTATGCTTGAAGACAGGAGTCTACCATAACTTCTGAGAGTTCCACTCAGCTCTCAGATGAAAACAGATGCAGAGGCCCTTAGATGGAGCTCATGGTGTCTTGTGAAAGAGTTGAGGCAAGGATTGAGGGACCTGAAGGGGATAGGGACTCTACAGGAAGACCAACAGAGTCAACTAACCTGGGTCATAGGGAATCACAGAGTCTAAACCACCAATCAAAGAGCTAGCATGGGCTAGATGTAGGCCCGTACACATTTATAGCAGAAGTGCAGCTTGGTCTTCATGTGGGTTCCCCATCAACTGGAATGAGGACTGTCTCTGACTCTGTTGCTTGGCTTTGGATCCTGTTCCCCTAACTGGGTTGCATTGTCTAGTCTGACCAGGAGAGGATGTGCCTAGTTCTGCAGGGACTTAATGTGCCAGGGTCTGGTGATACCCAAGAGGGGCTCTTCCCCTTCTCAGAGGAGATGGGGAGTTAGGGAGAGGTTGTGTGAGAGAAATGGGGGCTGTGATTGAGATGTAAAGTGAATAAATGAATTAATTTTTAAGTTATTGTTTTTGATACCATGTATATTTGTGCTCAGTCTTATAACATTTATCTCATATTAACACTTTAGACACCCCATTCAAGAGACACTGTAAGGATGATCTGTTGCTAACTGAGCTCCTTCCTATCTATACTTCCATCTCACTGAACACATTGCTCACTGACAGAGCCTGGACAGAGTATTAGTATATTCCTATTAACCATACATTTGGTCCCCTTAATCTGGATGTTATAAACATAGCCAGGTATATGATGACTGGGAAAAAGACACCATGGAAACCTGAAGTAGTGGTTGTTGCTAACTTGTCTTAGCTTCAATCCTTTATTTCCCTTCAGTGATTGTTAATATTGCTGTAGGACCCATCCTCTGTAGCTGAAGTAATATGGGCAGCAAAGAAGGCCATGCTGTTTGTTTTTTTTTTATCCCTATATAGATCTGCAAGACTCATTATACAACCAGACAGTGAAGTCTGTAGCACCCATAGTGCCTCTGGGGCGGAGACTACCTCTACTGTGAGTATCTCCCTCTTCCTGACTGTGTTTCAGTAACAGAGGTGATTACTGTCTAATAGTTACTTATCTTACCACATAAAACTCTTCTCTTTGCTATTCCTCTCATTTAGAATGTAACTTGCATTTGCTACTGCTGTGATAGGTTGCTTTCAGAGTATAACTATAACCAATTTCCTTAGAGACTTGGTAAAAATTTTTTACATTATCCCAGTATGTTGTACATCTACAACTTTCTGATGCAACTCACCCTCAGTGTCTCCACCTTTAATTTCCCATGTCTACACATACAGACACACACACACACACACACACACACACACACACACATGCACACATACAGCACACATTCCACTCAAATCAGATAGAAAAGTACATATTTTATTGCATGATTCATGAGGCATGGGGGATAGCTTTGTTGTCACAGGACTGTAGAGGTTACAGCAGTGCTTATGCAATTTCATGATGTTCTTGGCATTGTAAAATAAGCGTAATCTAATTTTCTATGTCTAGAGGCTTTTGCAGGATAATGACTATCACATAGTTAAGAAAATTGATATGACAGGTGCAGTTGAGAGATGGGGTTTTGGAAGGGATTTTGGGCATATGATGTGTTTCCCTGGCTGTGGTGCACGTTGAGCCTCCATGATTCCATTTGAGCTCTGACACATTGGGAAGGACCTCCCATTGCTCCTCTTAAGATTCATTTAGCACTTACTAGCAATGTCCTTCAAAGACACATCTGTTCTCTCAACATCAATGTCTCATTGGTAAATGTCTTTGTTTCCTACTTTCTGCAGACCCATCATGTTATAAACATTCTGGAGAACACAGTTTTCCTCTTTGTCCTTTTCATTTGAAGGAGCTCTAGAAATTGTTATTTGGAGAATAATGTCAAATTTTAAAAATAAAAACGGTCAAAGGTATTTCCCCAGTTCTCTTGAGGAGCAAGTGTTAATCAACTCCCTCAGTCCCTGAGCTCACAAAGGGATGTTATTTTCCTAGGTGACAATCCTGGAATTGAATGTTTTGAATAGGAAATCCCTGGATGGACATTGTTTGATTGTCTATCTTTACTCATTGATCCTCTTTTTTTTCTCTGAATGCATCTTTTCTTCTGAACAATTCCTGGATTACCTGGTATATTGTTTCCTTGTCAGCCTGTTATGCTTCCTAGAGTCGGTGTATAAGATGAGATGCTAGTGTTTAATTTAAATCTACCTTTATACTATAAACTTGACAGAAATCACTTACATGCAACTATTTTCTATAGAACACTAAATTCTGATGTATTTCTCAATACTACTCTATGCTGTTTTAAACTCTAAGAGCAAAGGGAATTAACACAAAGACCCTGGAGGCAGAGAAGATGTCGAGTCTATAATGGAGGATAATCATGTCTACGGTTTTATATTGGTTTGCTAGGAAAATCCCTTTTAGATAATTCTTTTGGCAGAACAATGACACAATAATTTGTACCAAACACTCTCTCAGGTAAGAGTAGAAAACTGCTTAAGAGATAAATAACAAGATTAAGTAAGAACATGCAAGCTTCATCAAACAAATAGCTAAATGACACCCAAAATGTCTGGGAAATTTAGGGAGCACAGACATTCAAAGGATTGGTACTTTAGAAGACAACTTGGAAATATAGACAGCAGGAGAATTATCAAGGCGAGTGACAACAAGCTATGGCTCCAACCACACACTTTCTGTCAGACAGTTTATGGAAGAGTGTGAAAAGGGGATTTGTGTTTGGGGTGGGAACCCCAGACAGACATAACTGAATCTATGTCATTTAGTCTTCACAGGGGGACAGGATGGTGGTATTGACCAAATGAGATGACAATGTTGTTCCTAAAGAGCAGCAATACTCAATCTGTGTATCCTGTATATCAGATAATTATATTATGATTCAAAACAGTCACAAAATTACAGTTATTAATTACGAACAAAATAATCTCATGTCAAGGGGTCACCACAACATGAAGAACTATATTCTAGGGTCAGAGCATTAGGAAGGTTGAAAAACATAGCCTTGTGTTTTTGTACGTTTGACCTTCAGAAATAAAACTGGGCAGAACAATCACATACACTTTTACATTATTTTGGTCAAGGTGACCTGCACATGAAATGGTGGTCCCATAAAATTTTAACAACACTGAAACAGATGGCATAGTTTCAAAGGCAAGAAAACAGGAAACTAAAGAAGAAGAATAGAATAAAAATTCAGAGTGAGGGGCTCAACAAAATCTCTGTCAGATGTCAGTAAGCTCCCTATAAAGTATGGATGTATGGGTATGATCACTAACATAAAGGAGTACATTATATATATACATATATATGTATATATATATACATATATATAAATACACGTATATATACATATAGAGAGAGGGGGAGAGAGGGGGGGGGGGAGAGAGGAGAGAGAGAAGGAGGAGGAGGAGGGACCTGGAGAAGAAATGAGAGCAGGAGAGCAAGAGAAGGAAGAACATGATGAGGGGGCAGGGTAGATGGGAGGACAGAGAAAATAATGAAGATTTGAATATACAAAGTACAAATCACAAACCACAAGAAACTCAAGAAGGAAGACCAAAGTGTGGATACTTCGTTCTTTCTTAAAAAGAGAAACAAAATACCCATGGAAGGAATTATAGAGGCTAACTATGGAGCAGAGACTAAAGGAAGGACAATCCAGAGACTGCTCCACCTGGGAATCCTTCCCATATCCAGTCATCAAATCCAGACACTATTATGGATGCCAGCAAGTGCTGGATGACAGAAGCCTGAGATAGCTGTCTCCTGAGAGGCTCTGAAAGTACCCGACTAATACAGAAGTAGAGGCTCACAGCCATCCATTGGACTGAGTACAGGGTCCCCAATGAAGGAGCTAGAGAAAGGACCCAAGGAGCTGAAGGGTTCAACAATATGAACTAACTAGTAACCTCAGAGCTCCCAGGGACTAAAACTCCAAGCAAAGAGTACACAGGGTGGGACTCATGGCTCCAGCAGCATATATATAGCAGAGGATGGCCAAGTTGGTCATCAATGGGAGGAGAGGCCCTTGGCCCTGTGAAGGTTCTATGCCCCAGTGTAGGGGAATGTTAGGGGCAGTAAGCGGGGGGGGGGGGGGGGGGGGGGGGTGGTGAGCAGGGGGAGGGAACAGGGGTTTGTTTTAGTTTTTGTTTTGTTATTTTATTTTATTTTATTTTATTTTATTTTATTGTTTTTGTTTTGTTTTGTGTTTTGTTTTTTGGAGGGGAACCTGGGAAAGGAGATATTGTAAATAAAGAAAACATCTAAAAAACAAACAAACAAACATGCTTTTAAAAAAAGCCGAAGAGAAACATGTTCTACAAAAAAGAAAAAGAAAAAGAAGGAAAGAAAGAAAATAATGAAAGATAAAGAGAGAGAGAGACTCAGGATGAAGAAAAAGAAAGGCAGGGGGTACAGAGGGAGGAGCAAGGAGAAAAGAGGGGCACAGAAGAAGATGAGATACGGTCAGACATATTTCTAAAGTAAGCAACCAGGCAGGCCACCCAAAGGTGCAGAGAAGCCATTGTTCTCAGAAGAGGGAATAGCATCACTCATGGCACTGCCGCTGAACAGGTTCCTTGGAGCAAGATGTGAAGAAAAGACAGAAATGGACAGGAAAGATAGTGCTGGAGTGGAGAGGGAAGGATGGGAAAAGGAGACAGAGCTGGAGAGGAAGGAGAGAGATGGGGAAGGAAGACAGGGCTGGAGAAAGGAGACAGAGGGGATTAAAGGGAGGAGAAAGAGATGAAGAGTCAATAAAAGGAAAGTGTAAGTCCTGACCAGTGTGTCCTAGTCTAGTATCTGTGTTTTTCTCTCAGAAATAAACAACTATAAAAATACTATCAAACAGTTCTAAAACTTAAGTTTCTATAGCAAAAATGTTTTAGTGAACCAGGACTAATATTATTGGAAAAATAGTCTTTTAGAGGATCAGTATGATCTAAGGAAATACAAAGTGTTCAAAAAGTCACAAAGGGTCACAATAATGTCACCTCCCTCCCTGACTCACAGAGGTGCGAAGATACCCAGAAAGCTGTACTATTTATTATTTTTAATTCTATTTTGAGTGAAGATTTTCTATGTTTCAATAGGCTTAAATACAAAAACACTTAATCCTTTTGTTCTATTTGCCTGGAACATTCCATGCAGTGATATGCCATCAGGTCTCTAGGCTAGGACATGTGCTGTCTGTGCAGCCTAATGAAATCACCTGAGATGAAGCTCTCAGAACACATCCTACTATCAGCAATATGTGACTTAAATTGTCTGAATGTAACATTTCCCCCTCTTAAGGCAGTCATGATGCATCAAGGGAATCATGTACTCCATTCTCAGACAACTTCAGTCTACAGTAATGATTTCGGTTGTCCTGAACAGGAAGGAAGTGATGTAGTGGATAGAGACCAAAGATGTGGCTAATCAATCTGCAATCTGCGACTCATGGTGTATGTAGTATCCTATAGTCCAAACTCGACTGAACCTAAGTGCCAATCAAGCCAAGAGACACAAACCGTCACTGAGGTCCACAGAGCACAAAATTGTTGAAAGTTTTTAGTGAGTAAAGGTTTAAAGCTCAGGTCTGTGGTAAAGGACACATGCTGCACTCATGAATTCTATTTCTGTAAATGTCAGAACTGGCAATTCTATGGCCACTACTCAACACATTCAAGAAGCATTTTGTGCAAGGCAGGAAATTCTATGTGTCAGCTTTCTCATTCATGAGCCAGGCTCAAAGCAAAACTAATTTTTTTGCAGTAAGTTTTATTTCCTTATTGATTTTTAAATAACTTTTATGTTAATTATAATCAAACACTTAATAATGTATATAATTGTTGATCTTTCTAAAATATAATTACAAATCAATTATTCATTCTCAGACAGCGTCTAATGAAGAACCAGAAGAAACAAGCACTCAATTTTCCCAAGCTGAAGCACTGTGGTTTTTATAGAACAAAAAAAGGAACAGGTCTATGAACCTATTAGGAACCTTGAAATAAAACCCTAGGGCATGGAAAAGAAGTCTAGATTGCAAATTATTCCATTTGCACATTTGAGATCATTTCTTATCTGTGCAATCAGTAAGTAGCTTAAGTCTTTGTGTGGTGGGAAAAAATATGTATAGTCTCTCTTAAGCTTTAAAAAAAAATCTCCAAATTGGGCACTTGCTAATTATGGTATTCATGCCTCTAGCTATTGAGTGGACAGAAACAATGTGGGTATTGAAATGTGTAAAGGATACCCTGTCCAATTTCAGCAGGCTTAATATGTTAGAAAAAATGCATTGTGCCATGTTGAATGAGTCGTAGTAGAATGCCCTGGTACTCTTCCACAAATGGCTTTGTCTTGACCTCCTCCCTGCTCAACAGACCCAACTAGTCTTGAGATCCAGTTGGGAACAGAGAAAGTCTTGGTGGGTGTGAGTACAAGTGTGTAAGAGAGCCTGCTTCCTCCTTCTCCTACAACTCATTTTAAAAATACTTCTCTAGGGCAACTTCTTCCACGTTCTCTGTGCAAATGTTACTGAAGGGCATGTTAAGGATTGCCCTTTCGCACAATTCCTTTTCTAGAATATTTTTCACAAAAGGTCCTCTGCTTCGAGCAGGGACTCAAAGGAAACAATGTCACATTGGTCTCTAGTACTGAATGCTCAGGACATCCCAAGGAACAAGGACATCAAGGGGTTCTCAAGCTGCCTTTAAGCTAAGAAATGAATCTGCCTTGGTGAAAGTGAATCAAGACTTGAAGCTTTATGAACCACCTGTTAGGTGCTGAGACCAGGTAACAATTCTTGCTGGTCTTTCCCCTTCTCCTTGTATTAATATTTTTTCAGACTTATTCTTTCGTCAAGGTTTTGAACTATCATTTATAAAAAGCCAATACTTCCAAGAAATTTTCCCTGGAAATCCCTCAACAGTGTGTTTCTACCCAACATAGGCAGAAATCAGCAGGAATAAGTAACCCAGAGGTCTAGTACAGGGTCATGTGCCTTCATTTCTCAATTATTATTACATGGTGATCTGATTATGGCCACTGGTCACTCAGGACTGCAGACTACTAAGTAAAGGTCTCACAGCAGGTCAGTATATCCAGGAGCATGGCAGTGGCTTCTCTGATGTTCCAGGCCAGCCAGTCAGCCTCTGTGAGTACCTATTCCTGTGCTAGGGCTTCCAGAGGCCTAGAGAAGCTCTTCATAACCACCTCTATTCACTGATAACCTGTGAGATTATTCCTCCACTGGAATGAGCAGAATGACTGCCTATCAGCCACTAAAACATCACTGAGCTCAGGAGAGATTGCTGCTGCCCGTACTGTTATTAACAGTACTGTTCTTATCCCCACCTCTAACTGCTGAAGCCATCCCCTGGCCAGTAAAGCCTTCTGCACTCTAAATAAGTCTGGCTACTGTAGTAAATTTCTGCTGCTTGGCTTAAAAATAGCACAAATTTATTCTTCATATTTCTGGAGACCAGAAGTCAGAGGCTAGGGATCAACCATAACCAAGACCTGGTGAAGGTTTTGCTTTGGGGTTCCATGTAGCTCCTTCCATGTGCTATCCTTGGATGCAGAAAAGATAAACACACCAATCTGATCTCATGGGGAGGCCCTGGCCTCATGGCCTCACCTTTGCAGTGCTATCCTACTGGGCATTGCTTGCCATGAAGGAATCTGGCAACACTAGTCTGCATGTGTAGCTCTAGTATTTGGATGACAAATGAATGAAATGTTTTGTGCCTTTCACTTACTTACACCAGCTATGACCATCTCATCTTTGGCTTCCTGCAGATAGGGAGTATTCTCAGATATTCTTTACATTTTAACCGTTTCCATTGTACAAACTCAGTACTTGCTATTTAGATAAAGGTCAACCTGCATCATCTGGGATACCTGAGTTGTATATGTTCACTAAAGCAGGCTTCACAAAGCACTCAGTAGTAGGACACTTCCCTGAACCAATCCCATCTGGATAGAAGGAGATACATTTAGACTACTTCCAGCATGCAACTTTATAAACCAGTTTCATTTGGTCTCCTAGAAGTTTCAGTCATGGCAGCTATGTCTCAATTTGTCTCAGCTCACTACTTCACTAACCAAAGAATGGGCCCATTTTACAGATTATTATTAATTATGGTATATATTTTATTTTATATTTATTCATTTATTTTAGCATTCTTCAAGAGTTTTTATATGGATTTGAATTCCCTAGAAAAATCATAATGGATTCTTGAACCTTCCTCAGAGTGATATTTTAAACTCCCTTAGTAAATTTTTAACAAGAATTTTATGACTTTGATATAGTGTATGACAAAGTCCAAAATGTTAATTGTGTAACAATGTCCAAGATATTAGTTCTTTTTAAAAGTCCATAATTGAGTAAATATATTGCAGTATTGATTTAAGTACAATTTAGTTATAATCTCCACTCCATAGCTAAAGTCCTAGTTCAACATTTCTGATCTAACAATAATACATATGCTTCAGTTTGCTGTGAAATAATTGCATTAGAAATGATGCAGGATCTTTTTCAACAAACAGCTTTCAAAATTGCACATTGTATCATTTGGGGTTTGGGTACTGAGTGCATGCACATGTGTGCATTTTAAATAGTACATTGAGATTTAACTATAATTAAAACATCAAACATGTTTTCGTAAACTGATGTGTGTAATGTTTTTCTGAAGAAAACAATGGGTATATTTTTATAGTGTTTCTTCATACTGTTTCTAAATTAGGACATGGGAGATTTTAGTCTGCATTTGCAAGCTCTTTTCTAAAAATAATACATTGAGGACATGGAAAGTCTTTATTCTGAACAAATGAAAAGACAGTTTGGATATAATTATCTTTTCGGCATTTGGTTTTGAGGAGCTAAAGACAACCTCAACTGCTAAGTAAGAAGCTGGATGAGATGAATGTAAATTTTCTCAACTTGCTGACAATTTATCTTGAAACAAATTAGAAGGATTGGTATCACTTTTTGTGTATTTCAATATTTACTGAATTTCATCATCAATGGTTTTAAGCAATAATATACTCAAAGGAAATGTTATCAGCTAGTACATGTTAGTGACATAGCAACAATATCCTACTGTGTGATTAACATATGATGCTCCTCTTGTCTCTAGTCATAACACATGAGATAAGGGCTCTAAGTAGCCCACAATGAAAATAAACTCAAAGTTGTCATTATATCAACATGTTTTACAAACCAGACGCCAAGGCTAATGTCTATGGGATTAGGAACTTTTGGAAATGAATTGAGAAAGATTTTCTAGATTATACTTCCTTTCTTTGAGTCAGTGGAAAGTAGCTTAATGTATATTTAATGTATATGGGATGTAGCTAATTGGCAATTCTTTATAATTTTCTGATCCAAAGGAAGAAGGGAAGTTTAATAACCATGAAAGTGATTTTAATTATTGAAATTATTCCTTGTAGATCTATTTTAACTCCTAAAATTGGAAGCCATCTCCCAGTAAGATAGAAATATCCCTTCCTGCCTTTACTGGGGAACAGAATGCCTTTACTGTCATGAGTGGATCAGCATTTCATTATTAGATTTGCAAATTCTCAGAGCTAAGATTCAGGGCTTTCTCCTGGATTCCACACCGGTAAGCACTAGAAACCAGTTCAGCTCTATCTTCCCTGTCCTGCTATTAACCAGATTATTTACAACTGAAACCATCTTGGCTGTCTGCTTTATATCTCTGAAATCTCATTGATTCGAATCCCCTCCTTCTTTACTCCAGGACCTCAGAAAGAGGGCCCTATTAAGACCAGTAGCAGCCCTCCAATTCAGCCTCCAGTGGTCTGGTGTTTGGGTAGGGGGTCATCTCTCCTACAATTCTTCCTTCCCTTAGTCTACCTCATCAGGTCATAATGTTGTTCTTTGTCATTAATCTCACAAGTCCAAATTCTGGAGTTCCTGTGTAAGTTGAAGCCATTATAAAATCCCTGGAACAGGGTATTTTCAATCCTTATAACTGACTTTAAAGTTCACATCCTAAAATAGTTTTTGCTCCATGCAATATGTTGATGATTCAGATATAGGCATTTATCTGAGTGTGTTCTTACCAGATTAATCTTCTACTGAAAATGTTACTTTCTTTTTATCTTTTCTCTGCCCATGGCACAAACCTCTGGATCTCAAAGCTCTGCTTCCATTATTTCAACATCTTGGGTTCAATTCATATCCCAGTAATAAAAAATTTGCATCTTAAAAATTATAGGAAGGTGGTGTTTCAGTAACATCATAGACCCAGAATAAACACAGAAGTGGTATATTATATTCATTTGCTTGTTTGTAGGACTTGGTAATCATGTTGATAGTCCAAGATGGAAATGGAAAATTAGGGAAGCCAGTCCCAATGTGTGACAACATCAGGACTGTGGGATTAAGGCTAGGCTGAGCTACAGGGGACTTCCAGACCATCCAGGTCTGTGACACAAGACTTGAAGACCTCACTGCTATAAATAGGAGAATAATATTAAAAAAATTAATGAAGACTTTGGACCTCTGGAGTCCAGCAATGTATTTATCCCTAGTCTCCCACTCCCCTATACTTCAATTTTTTTATAGTTCAAAATGCCTTGTTTGAAATTATTTTACATATATTTAGTTATCGCAAACAAATATCTTGGCAAGATTAATGAAGTCCCCAGAGAAAAGCAAGGCATGCTCAGGCACCACAGAGGGATTTTGAAAATGTTCATATCTGTGGTTCAATTATTGTCTTGTCATTTGAACCTAAACAAATGATGCTTTTGAATTTTGAGTTGTACCATGATAGGTTGCAAAGGCAGCCCTCATCAACAACATTTATTTTTTTCTTTTCCCTCCCAGGTAGTTTCTTATAATCTCAAGGATGCTGCCGTCAAGAAATCTTATAGTAGTTCCTTCTTGTTTGGTCTCCCCAAACTCAACCATTGAAATACTGTCTAGATTCTAAATTGTTCAGCATCACTGGAAAAACCCAGACAAAGAATGGACACCAGCACTGTTCTTGAGCATTGCTCTGTAGCTATTTCCACTTGTCACATCTGTGAACCATCCCTCAGAGCCCTATGACTCTGCATGTCACTACTCAAGGCTCCTACACTAAATCAAGGATGCCACAAGGCCATGACACTTCACATTTGGGCACTGTGCCCATGGCACCAAATGAAAGCATTACATGGAAAATTGTAATATAATTGAAACTTTCAGGTTTATCCATTTTATGGATCTGAATTTCTTTTTTAGGTTTTTCAACTGCCTCTTAGGAATTGTCAGCATGTATTATGGAGACAGTGGAAGCCACAGAGTAAAGATTAAGTTACTTGAGAGATCTCTAAAGTGGGGTATAAAGTATGTTTTCTGAAAGCTGGTGTTTATTTGAACTGGTGCTCACATCCTTAGGGATATACCATGAAGACAAATGTGCATAAAGGAAATTCATCAGAGAGTTATTGTGAGGGTAAATGAAGAGCCAGAATCAAAGAATGTCAACTCACACTCCTCAAGGAAGCCTCTTAGGTGCTACATACAGAAAAGGCATTTTTACCCTCCTTGATGGTATGATTTTCATGTTTAATATGGCTATTAGTTACTTTCTCTGCACTGTAAATAAATATCTGACAAAATTCAATATTGAAGAGGTGAGATACATTTCAGCTCATGGTTTAAGAGAATACCATCTCTCATGGTGGTAGGTCTCCCCACCCGGAAGCAAGGGGCTGCTGTGTAACAACTCAGTAGACCAGGAAGAAATCAACAAGAAATAGAGCCTGTCTATAACCATTAAGTAGACTAATTCAGTGTTCAAGTGGCCAAGTTCCTCTAGCTAGGCCCTGTCCCCTAAAAGTCTCTCAGTCCCCCAAATGAGTACCACTAGTGTTCAAACACAGGAGTCTGTGGGGAAATTTTATAAGCAGACCACAACATTCTCTAAATACACACCTGTCTCCAAGTTATAGATCTCACTTAGATCTCAGCCAGCTGCTTAGGTAATTTTTGTTTATTTTGGTAATCAGTTTCCCTCTCAATAACCATTTGGCAAAGTAGGCTCTGAATAAAATTAGGCATGTAGCCTAACCTTTATGATATCATGACCTCCACAGAAATCAACGTAACATGTAAATGCTACCTTCACAGTGTCCTCCCATCCTATATGCAGCTAAGTTCCCCTGTCAAAGATACTGAACTGCATATAATTCAAGGTAAGGCCTGAGTGCAGCCTTGCGTGTGGAACAATATGCAAAGTCGGCTTGGAGATCAGTCAAATCTACCCCAGGAAGCTCCTGTGCAAGTTTACATTCCTTTGAATCCTTTTGTTGATGCCTTTTCCATATCAACATTATCTCTGTCTGTGCTGCTACATATGAGAGAATAAGCTTTAAACTCAAACAAAAGCACATTGGAACCACTGCAAACTCCTCAAAGTGGCCTCTTATTACATCACACTTTCTAGGTGAAAGCTTCCTTGTTCCTATGCACATCTGGCTGAGTCAGCATCAGAGGCTCTGCACA